>CM065678.1:10242179-10364779 GCA_033220385.1 Triplophysa yarkandensis
ACATTGTTTACACACACAACAAGGAACCGTAAAATGAGATTTAGAATCTGCAAAGCTTACGCTCACACACACATAGCAAACCCTAAACATGTTTACGGTTTCACTTGTGTCTGCCACATTTTCTAGAGTGCCCTCCTAACACTTTGCCTGGCGCAGAGTGATGCAGCGCATGTTAAACAGCTCGAGAGTAGCGCGGCTGCCGGTGCATCACACGCTGTCCGTGCCTCATTAAAGTTGGACAATGGTAAGGGCATTCCAAGAATGCGGGTGCTTATTCAATCTCTCCCTCTTTAGATGTGTCGAGATGTTGTGCCAAGCACTGACAAGGTACTGACAACCCTCCTCTTCAACGATAAATAAGATTTATAAACATTCTTTATAGGATACATCTGGACATGAATGGCATGCGTTTTCAAATATGTGGAGAGTTTGTAATGCACATTAGTGGAGGGTAGAATTCTGTTACATCTCAACATCACTGTGCAAGATGCTTAATGTTAAGATCCTTTTGAATTAGTTAAGAAAAAAGTGTGGTGATGCACAAAAACACAACAAATCAACTTCACGTGGCTGCAGGAATAATATTTCTCAAGTTTTCTTCTCATGGTATTGATACTTACACTGTGAAAATATTTCATGTCGCTTAGTAAATATCCAGAATATAAACAGTTGTATTAACTTATTTTAAAAAGATTAAAAAAAAATAATTTCTCCAGCTTTACAAAAAGTTTATGTTGCGAGATATATGTATTTGTTGTATACACCTAATAATTTAAGTTAATCTAATGATTTTCTGTGTAAATCAAATTTACTTTGCAATTAATTTCAAAGTTTTATTCTCTTTTCTTTTTTCACAGGTACCATTCCTGCTTTGTTAGTAAGAAACAGAGACTGAACAGACACAGCTGTCAGAGGAACAGGTGGTCAATATGTGTGTCCAGTAACTGAGAAAAAATGGTAAGTGTAAAAGGGCAACACAAAAATTCCAAAAACTCAAAGCATGTCGGACATCCCTGCATGATTCAAAAACAACGCATGGTCTCTCTAAATGACCAACCCAATACTGTATGTTGTTAATTGTTCCCATGTTAAAGTGTTTTTGTTTTAAAATGTGCTGCTGTTGTTGTGTACCTGTGTACGTGCAAGTATCCTTGAAAAAGGGTTTCAGAAGTTGACGGGGAGACAGAACACTCTGCACCTCCTTATCAGGGTCCTGGTACCAAGCGGAGTCCATCCCGAGAGAAAAAACATCCCCCGTGTATGTGTGTGCTTGAGAGAGTCTTTTTTCCTGATCTCCCGCTGACAGTAACATTCTCCACAAATCTCACCTCTCTTTTATTCCAAACTACTTCAAGTTTAATGTGTTTTAAATCCTCCCACACTTCAAACTGACAGAGGGCTGATCATAGAATGAGGCAACAGTTTTGTTCGACATAAAAATATATTGAACAATATATTGACTATTGACTAACACTTTTCACATATTGAGAACTAAGCTTCATACCTAAAAAATTGTTAAACAATTTACACACACATATACATTTAAAAGCTTTGAAAATTAAGTTTAAATGATGTTTAAATTATGCATAATTTAAGTAAAAAATGAACGATTCTGATTAACTAATCTATTCTATTAAAATCCCCACAAATTGGTGTATTCTACAAATATATTTTTCTTAAATAAATAGTTTTTTCAGTACAAAAACGTAAAAATATTTAAGGTTTTACAGAAATTAACTGTTTAATTTTATTTAAACTTAAAAGATTTTATAAGGTATACATTTCACTCATTACTCATTTTTGTGATATTTTCTAAGCCACATTAAACAGTTTTACAGTGTGGAAATGTTGTGATATAATAGTGCATTATGTTTGTAATTTTTGTTTCCTAAGGGAAAAGACTGAACAGTTAGTATTATGAGCTTTTAATAGAACAATATTTTTCAAAACGAGATTAAAAATATTTTAGTTATCATGTTGTCCTGTGACTTATCTGTATTTTATTTCTTTATGGCCATTTTCAGTTTGATATTAACTGGAATGCACGAACAAAAAGGAGTTATCTCATTTTGGATAAAACTTCTTCTGTCGTTTATCAAGCAGATCTGAGAACTAAATTCAAAAACGCAGAGATGTCAACTTCAGTGTTGTTTATCATTTTAAGGCCTTTACAAATGTATTATGAGGCAAGCAAAGAAAAGTTAATTGTTGATGGAACTGTTTTATTTTTTCCGCAAAACTGGCAAATAGTTAAACTGAAATTGTGACTGTAAGATGCAGGCAAGACTTCAGGCCCCCGCACCAGAAACAGGGCTGGTCCCTAGAATAGGTTTCAAGCTTATAAACTCTAAAAGGAACAATCAGTGTGTAAGTGCTTAGACACGACCTTTGACACCAAGAATTTAATCAGTGTGCTTCTGGTCTGATATCCCATAATCTCTGGATTATCTCAGAACGCTACTGTAAAGCCCCATAGCGTAGCTGACAGAGTTAACTAAGGATCTACACCAATGACAAGAAGCTTGACAATGTGGCTCCATTGTTGGGTTGGGTTACCTTTGATGAGGCCCTTTCCTGGGCATGTCTCAAAAGGAGGATGCAGTGGTTTTGCGCTATTTTTACGAGACAAATGCAACCCGATGGGAGAGTTTATAGGGCAGTCGAGACTTCAAACCTACGCCAACTCAAGAAGGTCACAAGAGGAAGGAAGGACTAGGATGAAGCGGAAGAAGTCAATTTTTCTAGCTTCAGACATCCAGCAGCAGATCCAGAAATGTTCTGTATTCACAGTATGGGCGTGGCACAGGAAGCTGGCAACAGGAGCTTCCCCAGAAACCGTTGCGGGGCGATCCCTGCCTTTCTATAGGAGGAAATGGGAAGTGTGGGCGTGGGTGTGCCAGAGGCTACTTCCAGTCTGTGGCTTCGAGGTAATGCGCTGTGAACGGGAAACTCACGTACGACACATCCATCTTAAGACACCAAGGTCTTAATCGAGCTGTCATCACAAGGCTGTCATCCTTTACTCATCCTCTTGACCTTTCAAACCTGAATACGTTTCGTTCTTCTGCAGAACACAAATGATTTTTTAAAGAAAGTTGGTAACCGAACAGCAACGGCACCCATTCCCTCCTATTGTATGGATGAAAAACTTTTAAAGTTACCAACGTTCTTCAAAATATCCTCTTGTGTAGAAGGATGAAACAGCTATTTTGTGACAGGATCTGTATGATAGTTATGCATTGTGTAATAAACATATTTCAATCATAAAAATCATAAAATATTATAACTTTCTTTAACCTTTTACAATAAAACAAAACAATTAGTTTATTTTACCTTATGAATGAATGCATTAATAATTAAAAAAAGAGAATATATTTGTAATGAAAACCATTTTAGTCTGTAACTTCCTTTTTGAATCACCAGAGGGAGCCATGATTTTAAACTGTTTCATTACATAAAGTGTCAAAGTAAACTAAGTATTGTTTTTGAATTCATTGTTTTTGAGACATTTCTTGTGTGATACCCATACATGATAGCAATTGTTAGGGACAATGGAAAGCATGGGATATGGAGAGGAAGGGTGGGCTCGGGGATAGGCAGTAGACACAGGAATCGGTGATTGAAGCAGCTATTTATATGACATCATTGGCTTTTCCAATGTTGGTAAAGGCACATTTTGACCTTTTGGAGGAAGTTCACATAAGGGTAATATTCCAGGGGTGGAGGGAGGTGTTAATGTGGCTGTTAAACCTTTGCATGTACACAAACAAAACCCGGCTGATACATTTTATGTGCTGCTTTTAGACACGGAAACCCTACCATTGAATACTTCTCTGCCTATTTTAAACATTCCAACTCTGGTAAATCTCTCTCTCTCTCTCTCTCTCTCTCTCTCTCTCTCTCTCTCTCTCTCTCTCTCTCTCTCTCTCTCTCTCCTTCTCTTCCTCTTCCTCTTCCTCTCCATCTCTCCCCCTCTCTCTTTCTCTCTCCTCTCTCTCTCTCTCTCTCTCTCTCTCTCTCTCTCTCTCTCTCTCTCTCTCTCTCTCTCTCTCTCCCTCTCCCTCTCCCCTCTCCCCTCTCCCTCCCTCCCTCTCTCTCTCTCCCTCTCTCCTTCTCTTCCTCTCCCTCTCTCCCCCTCTCTCTCTCTCTCCCTCTCTCTTTCTCTCTCCCCCTCTCTCTTTCTCTCTCCCCCTCTCTCTTTCTCTCTCTCTCTCTCTCTCTCTCTCTCTCTCTCTCTCTCTCTCTCTCTCTCTCTCTCTCTCTCTCTCTCTCTCTCTCTCTCCCTCTCTCTTTCTCTCTCCCCCTCTCTCTTTCTCTCTTTCTCTCTCTCTCTCTCTCTCTCTCTCTCTCTCTCTCTCTCTCTCTCTCTCTCTCTCTCTCTCTCTCTCTCTCTCTCTCTCTCTCTCTCTCTCTCTCTCTCTCTCTCTCTCTCTCTCTCCTCCTCTTTCTCTCTCCCTCCCTATCTCCCTCTCTCCCTCTTTCTCTCTCCCTCTCATTGAATGCTTGTCATTTGTGATACGATGTTTTATCACCGGCATCCTTAGATCTTTCTTTAAAGGACAACAAACACCCCCCAAATATAATCTCCCACTATCCACTGACCCTCAGATCAATGTATGGAATCTCTCCCAATTTATCTGTGTGAGGTCTGTTCTTTCAATATATCCATTGTTTTTTGACATTCCTGATCCTTGCGATGTTGCCATTGGAATTGTTTGGTTTGTTATATCTTTTTAAGCGGACTAGAACAACTTTTAATGCAACCTTTCAATTATTTTTTATTTCCTCCCATGTGATCTCTCATCAGTTCTGCCAGGTTAAGTAAATATTTTTTCCCACTTTAAACACACTTTAACAACAATAATGGGAAACCAATATCTAAAATTAAAAAATTAATTATTTTTGTAAGTTTGCCTTTAAGATTGTGTAATACAAATCACTTAATAATTTATATAGACTAACAACAGGCAGATCAATTTTGGTCATGCCTGTCATCTGCAGTGCCCTTATGCTCCACCAGAGAACATCTTGCATCACTTAGACTCCCACACTACACTACAACTGCCATTATCCTTTGCTGGACTAATCCCTGATCACCATCACATATCTCATCATGTGGCCTGTCACCTATATTCAAACAAGCTTCAGCTGCTTGTCTTTCAAATTGACAGTCATCCAGGGTGCGCAAGATTTCAAAATCCCTCTGAGCCCTTCGAGCAGTTACTATAAAATTTTTGGTAGCTCGAATTCAAAAAAGAGAGTTTTATTAATACAATAAGGCTCGAGAAGGAGTGTGATGGTACTCTAGATCATTCGTGAAACTGTGAGGCCTGTTCAATGGTTTTGCTGTGTTGAAATTCAGAGCAGAAGAGTAGTACCCAAGTCCCTTGAAATATCAGAGAGTTTTAAAGATTCTCTGATGTTGTTTGTGATTTACCCATGCACTTTTGCCATCGAACTGTTGTATATAGAGCACCATCACACGACCGCGAGCGCCATATTGCATTTATGCCACAGGTTGACGGCAAGCCTCACTGTTTCAGTTCTTTTTAAATGGCGGATCACAACCACCCTGTTCAGATGTGTATTGCCGTCTTGTGTAATAGTCACAAATTGATGCGAGTATTTCTGATGTAGAGCGCGTCTGTAGACTCATTCCCTGCTTTGTGTCTGTGTGGCGGTGTAAAATTAACAGTGAAGCGGTTCCCATGGCGTCTCAGGTCAAATATCGCATGGCTTTCAGTCAATCCGATTCAAGAACAAGAAAGAACTCTTGTAGAAGGTAGAATATAGTAAAGGAAACAAAATATTAGTTAAAAACTTTTCAAAATAAGTTATCGAATGAACCTAAATAAATCGAAGCACAATCATTAGCTCGAATATTTGTTCTAACCTGTATTTTTAGGCATATCAACCAGTTTAACATATCTAAATAAGAAAAGAACACCAGAATAAAATGCCTATTCCTTGGAATTCCTTGGGAGTCAGAGGAAAATTAAAGTGTACTTTTATACTAATAATAGTCAATGTAATGTCTAAACAAAATGTCTTTGTTACTCTGTGCAGACTCCAGTTATACAATAGATGTTTGTCATAAAAACCTCTGCGATCCTACATTAAAAAATAACTCTCCTTTTATTAAAAACCCCAGTTTATTTTTTGTTTGGTGAAAAGTTATTAAAATGTCAATTTTTTGATAATTTATCTCAGTGGGACCATATTGGCCTGTTATTTAACTATAACTATAGCCTCTTTGCTTTTAACGGTTTTGACTTAATTCTTTTATTTGCATGTAACCACTTGATCTTTCCTGGAAGATGAACATTCTTGAAAACATTAGAATTCATGGCTTATTCGATGTAATCTAAAGTGAATGCATGTTAATCTATATTACCTTCTAAAGTTAAAGTGTACTTAAAAAAAGATCCATTCAGAGGGATTCATTTATGACAACATTTCCTGATGCTGTGATTGACAGTTTTGCAACTGTCATCTAAAACATAAAGGGTGTACTAGAATATTGAATATTTTAATGTGCATAATTGTTTTTTATTAATATGTATTTGATAAATTCTGCTGATCTGATTAGTTGATTTATTTGGAATTGCTTTTTAGACATACAGATTAAAAACAGAAAGTGTTGTAGTAATTGAAATTTTGCTTTATGATTAAGTTTTAGATAAATAATATATGTTCTGTCTTATGTTTGTAAAGTTAAATTAAATAGAACTGTTCATTATTATTTTATTTATAAATGTTTATTATGTCTTACTCAAATTTAAAAGGGGGACATATATGAGTGTGTGTGTGATAAAGTGTATAAGAGTGTTTAAAGCATACCAATCATATAGTTTCTTGTACTCCTGTATATGCAATATTTGATATTTTATAGATACTGGAGTGTATTTTATTTGTGTACATTTATCTTAATCTCACAGGTGTTTGTCTCTTTTGAACATGGAGGGAGGAGTCTGGATCATCAGCGCTGACGTTCTGCTGATATATATGGAGAAAACCTAAACATCTCTTCTGATTTGTCACTCAAGTTGTTTGATGATTTCCTTTCTTAATTCTAATAAGGTAACAGAGAATGTGATTGGCCTCTCTCTCTCTCTCAGTAGAGATCTTTACACACATTTTTATTATTCTCAGTCAGTTTGTGTGGACAGTGGAGAATCATGGACATCAGTCTCAAATTCATTTTACTCTCATCTCTAGTAATGACCATCACTGCTGGTGAGTACACACGTGCATTTAAAACAAATATTGGTGTTTCACTTAAAAGTTATACGTTGTACTGATTTATTAAGGAAAATGTCTCATGTTTTTAGGCCTGCTTTATATGTTTTAGATTTTAATGTGAGATTGGTGAATGGTGAAAGTCTGTGTTCTGGCCGAGTGGAGGTTCTTCATAATGGTCAATGGGGAACAGTGTGTGATGATGGTTGGGATCTGACAGATGCTGATGTGGTGTGTAGAGAGGTGGGATGTGGAGAGGCTGTACAGTTTTTTAAAAAAGCTCACTTTGGAGAAGGATCAGGACCAACATGGATGGATGATGTGGGCTGTATTGGATCAGAATTCGCCCTGATGAACTGTACATCTAATGGGTTGGGTGTTCATGATTGTGATCATAGTGAAGATGCTGGAGTCAATTGCTCAGGTCGGCTTCTATAACTCTGTTATTACACCTCAAATATTAAGTATACCGTATATATGCCAATGTGTAAATCCTTTAACTGAACAACATAATATTTGTGTATTATGTGTATATTTGTGTATATCCATTTTTAAGCTGTCATTTCCCCTTAGCAAGCAGTGTAATATATATGTTTAAATCCTACTTCTTATAGCAATACTTAAAAGCCCTTTGTTTAAAAACTATTATGAACTCTTTATTTCGTTTGTATATTTAGATACCCTAAACTATGGATGGTCAAGACTTGTTGCTGGTTCTCATCTGTGTTCTGGTAGAGTAGAGATACTTCTTGTAGGTGGATGGAGTACAGTTTGTGGTGCTGTGTTTGATCATCAGGATGCAGAGGTTGTGTGTAGAGAGCTGAACTGTGGAGTTCCTGTTCAGCTGCTGGGATCAGATGCTTTTGGGAAAGGAGTGGGAAACGTTTGGACTCAAAACATTCAATGTAGAGGAAATGAATCAGTCATTCGATTTTGTCCATCATCACCTGCACATGAAACAAACTGTAACCATGACAGCGACGTTGGGCTGATATGTTCTGGTAAAAATCACTTTTTTAATATGACTATAAAAAACATTAACTAATATTGATTCATCAGTATGAATACGATTTTTTTATTTAGTTTACTGGTAAACTTTGTCTTTTTGTCTAGGTTTTTCTGACCTCAGACTGGTGAATGGGTCAGATTCATGTTCTGGTCGAATTGAGCATCGGTACCTTAAAGACTGGGGTTCAGTGTGTGATGGATGCATAAATCAGAGAGCGGCCAGTGTTGTCTGTCGACAGCTGAATTGTGGGACTGTTGTGTCTGTTGTGGGAGTGGACTGGTTTGGAGAGGGATCTGATCAAATCTGGGCAGATGTGTTTGATTGTCAGGGGAATGAAACACAACTCTCAGAATGTTCAATCTCTTCATGGAGTCGAGCTAAATACACTCATAAACAAGATGTTGGAGTCATTTGTTCTGGTGAGTCAACTTCACACTCTCAATTACATCATGAACGTATAAAACATAGTTATTGAACCACATAAGAAACATCTTAACATGTTTGAAAATATTTTACTAAATGTCAGATCTTCTCTACAGATTCATCCGTGGCTTCTAATAATAGTTCAGTGGTGTTGTCTGAAGAGAGAGAGTGTGAGGGACGAGTCAACTGCCATAGCGAGATTTTAACTGTATCTTTGTTGCATTAGTATTAGTATTATTGTTATTATTGTTATTATTATTATTATTATTATTATTATTATTATTATTATTATTGTTATTATTGCTATTATTGTTTCATTGTGTCATTGTCATTGTCCTTGTCTTTGTCCTTGTTAATGTGTTGTTATTGTTATTGCTACTGTTATTATTATTATATTATTATTATTATTATTATTATCATTATTTTGTTATGGTTATAATAATAATAATAATAATAATAATTATTATTATTATAATTATTATTGTGTGCATTTACAGTTTTTGTTCTTCTGGTGTCAGGTGAGAGGAGGATGCGGTTGGTGGGTTCTGGTGGAGATTGTGCAGGGAGGCTGGAGGTTTTTCACAATGGCTCATGGGGGACGGTGTGTGATGACTCGTGGGATATTAAAGATGCTCATGTGGTGTGCAGACAGCTACAGTGTGGACTGGCACTCAGTGATCAGTCAGTACCAGCCTGGTTTGGTCCTGGTTCTGGACTCATATGGCTGGATGAGGTGAAGTGTGAGGGGAATGAGACGTCTCTGTGGAACTGCTCTTCAAGTGTCTGGGGAGATCATGACTGTAAACACAAGGAGGATGTTGGAGTCGTGTGCTCAGGTAAACATTAAACTGATGTGATGCAATGTCTTAATTGTTGTAAGCCATTATTTAAACACCTAATTTAACAAGGGTTGATTAAACTTTCCAGAATTTAAAGAGATCAGATTAACTGAAGGCTGTGAAGGGAATGTGGAAGTTTTCTACAATGGATCCTGGGGAAATGTTTGCTGGAACCAAATGAACAGAAACACAGCGAGTCTGATCTGTCAAGAGCTAAACTGTGGAAGATCTGCCAGTGAAGTCAGTTCTTCAATAGGACGGAGATCTCGGAATTGGTTGGATCATTTTAAATGTAGATCACATGACTCAACTTTATGGCAGTGTCCATCTTCACCCTGGGGTCAGAATCTCTGCAGTGAAGATGAATCTGCCATAATTGCCTGCTCTGGTAAGTTAACAGATTATTGATCATGTTTCTAAATCTAGATCTAGTTTTTGATAAAGCATAAAAAAAAGATTCTTAAAATTATAAAGTTAAATTTTTGATGGATGTAATTTTTTAATATTGTGATTATTATTTAATGTTAAATCTGTACAATTAATTGTAATCAATTTTCAGTTTCAGTTTTGGCTTCCAACATAATAGGTCAATAAACATAAAATCAACTCATTCAAAATTTTCAAGTAAATGTCTTATCGTGATGTCATCAATGGATAAACTGATCATTATTATAATTATAATGTTGTCAAAATTGAGCAGCCCTAGATACAATACCAGAGGAGGTGATTCCTAATGTTCCTCAGAGTCGTCTGACATGTTCCACCTCACCATCTCCTCATCAAAGACAATGTACAAGTATGTTTATATAGGTTTAAATTATTACCATTGGAAACCTTTGTTTTTTGTTTAACCTTTTGTTTCACATTAAATCATTGTAAATGATCTTATGTTTGTGTTGTAGAGAATATTCCTGTAAGACTGAGAGGAGGGAATGGCTGGTGTTCTGGAAGGCTGGAGGTTTATCATAACTCTAAGTGGGGTTCAGTCTGTGATGATCTTTGGGACATCAGAGATGCTCAGGTGGTCTGCAGACAGCTTGGTTGTGGAGCAGCATTGAGTGCTGATGGGAATGAAATGTTTGGTGTTGGTGGAGATGTTGTGTGGATGAACAGAGTCGAGTGTAGAGGGACTGAGATTCACCTGTGGGACTGTCCTCATGTCCTGGAGATTCACACTGACTGCTCACATAAAGAACGTGTTGAACTCATCTGTGCAGGTGAGAGAAAAACACTGAGAGATAAATTAATTATAATTTCATCAGTTTCTTTAATCTGTGTGTTTATTTTTTCATTGGCAGATTTATCTGTATCCACAACTCCTTATACGACAACCACCGCACCGCCAACAACAATAACTACAACACTTCAGTTTAACAAGATCTCAGTGACTCCTGAAACTTCTCCAGCAGCGTCTCTCTTCATTCCTCCGGTGGTTGGGATTGTTCTGGGAGTTTTGCTCTTTTTGCTCTTCGTGCCGCTGCTGATATTGATTCAACACAACAGAGTCATGAGGAGAGGTACACACATCCACAAATCACATACAAGAACACATCTGACATATTGAACTACATCCGCACATCTCACTTCCGTCTTGTTCAGTGTGTCTTCAGTCATGTGTTGTGAAGTGACAGCAGGTTTGTGTGTTTCCACTCACAGCTCTCTATAAGAGAAGACACTGGACTCAGACCGAAGCCGTTTATGAAGAGATTGAGCAAAGATACAAAAATAAACTTAAAGACATCACACAGAGAGGTAAGTCTATATGTGTTAATGCTTATATATGTACATAATTTCATTGATATTCCATATTAATAATAAAGTCAGTGTCTCCTGTCAATGTCTTTTTCGCAAAGTGTGGGTTTATAGGTTGTCAGTATGTTTGGTTTTAGATGAATGTTTAGTTTAAACTCTATCAGACATCTAATGTAAGTTTATTATTAGTCCTGTTAAACCTCCTGCTTCAAACCACAGAATTCCTCTCACCAAACCACAGAGCTGCAGGTGCAGATTCACAGAAGTGTTTGAGAGAGAGAGAGAGAGAGAGAGAGAGAGAGAGAGAGAGAGAGAGAGAGAGAGAGAGAGAGAGAGAGAGAGAGAGAGAGAGAGAGAGAGAGAGAGAGAGAGAGAGAGAGAGTGAGAGAGCGAGAGAAATAATTCAGGTTCAGGTTGTTTGTATTGATCAACATGTTTATAAATGTTTCACTTTAACAGAGAGTCTCAAATCTGAAGAACAGAATTCTGGGTATGAAGATGTTGAGGACTTTCTCTCAGGTTAAAAGACAAACTTTATTTGTATTTTACATAAAACAAGCAATTTATAAACTAAACATTTAAACTCTCAAGCTTTAATCTTTCTCAGAAAAAGAATACAAGATTGAATATTATGATGACATCAGTAATGGAAGTGACATGAAAGGTATGAGACTTATATCATAATCCACAAGAGAGCATTTCATATTTTGTTGTCAAACATGTTTTTTGTTGAATTAGAGAAAGATATGAAAAATATCCCAGCAGAATACTATGATGATGTCATCACAGATGGACTAAAAGCAGACAGTGAGACAGGTGCAGTTCTGTTATTCTGTATTGGGATAAAATATAATAACTTTACATGAAGTGACAATATACTTTATATTTCTGAGTGGGATGACATGTGTCTCATGTTTCATATGTAGAAAACACACTTGAGAAGTATGATGATGGCAGAACAGAAGTCTGATCTTCAAAAAGGTGATTTTACTTTATTTTTAGGAAGTTTATTTTACAAAGACCATCTGTAGTGATTCTCATGACTAATAAAATAAGGGTTTATTGGCTTCAATGTGATGATTTGTTTATTGGTTTTTATTTCTTTATTTGTCATGTGATCACACCAGATACTTATGATGAATACATCATTACTTGACAGAACTTTCAAGGTTTAATTACGATTATTAAACACTTTTCATTACACAACTAATCATATAATGATCAATTCATCAAGTGTAATCGATCAGACTTACATACTTTGATATGAGACACAAAATATTACACAACGCAATGTAGTTTTATGAAATAACATTTCCTGTCGTGTGATTTCATCAGGAATTCACTATGATGATGTGAAGAATGACAGAGATGATGTGACAGGTGGGTTATTAACCTTTTAATTTCAGCAAAATATTTGTGTTCGAATTCATATCTTTATAGTGTCTATATAAAATACTTCTTTATGTTGACTTTACATCTTTCATGAATTTACACAGTACAATGTGTATGCTTTTTTATAAAACAGATTATGATGGTGTGGGGGAGGAATCAAACTACGTGGGAGGGGCTATGACTCAAAAACCACACCCACTGTGTCATGTTATCAAATCAAATTACAGCTTTAAGATATATTGTGTTGCTTTAACTACTGTGCCTTACGCTTTTATTATATTTTTAAAAAAAAAATCACATGCTTTGTAAATGTAGGTAAAAGCTTTGGTTTTTGAAGTTCTATTTTATAATTAAAGCTAGTTTAGACCAAAGCAAATGATGACATGATAGTACAAAAACATGGCTTGAATTTTTATTTCATAAACAAATCATCATAGTTAGAATTATAAAGTTATATCTGTGTTCATATTGAAATATTAAGCTTCAAATTATTCACATTTTAAAGAGCGAAAGTGAAATGAGGAACAAATCTCTTTCATATAGGAAGAACACAGAAAGTGTGACTGTTTTCTTAATATACAATATCAACATTTTCTGAACCGATTAAATCCAAAACATTCTGATTCTAAACATTCACTATCAGCTTAGAATTATATCTGCAAAACATTCAGGAAAAAAATTTTTATCTCACGATTTATACCTACCACTTACATAATTTCTATGACATTTATATAATATTTTATGACTCTTTTTCTTGTCAAGTTACATTTAAATTACTTGCAAATATTGTGCAGTTGCCAGTTATCACTGTAAAGCAAACAGGGGTAACGTCTTCCTCAAGGTCACTAGAATAATTGCTGGTACTAGGATTCAAACCCACAACCTTCTGCTTACAAGTGCAACTCTCTAACCACCAGACGACAACTCACCCCATAAAAAACTATAGTATTTGTTGCATCTAAATATTTTTCCACAGAAGATGACACAGGTCAAAATAATTTCCAATGAAGAGAATTTATGAAATTAAATATATAATAAAAAAATAGAGTTCTAGAGTTCTGTTTGAGAGTCCTTTTATGGTCTATCTATTCATAATCCATAAACATGACACAGTTTAATCATTTAGTTACTATAAAATAAAAATGATAACACTTATTATTGAATTTTTTTTATTATGTAATATTTATCTGTGTAAGTTATTAATACATGTATTAATTCAGAGGCAGTGGGATTATATTGACTTGTAGTCTAGAGCCCTTAAGCACTGAGCCCACTGGCCTGTAATTCATCTATAGCCCCTTAATATGGATTCTTTATGACTTAATTCTTGTACTTTTTATTTAACCACTTGATCTTTCCTGTCATCCCTACAATGTTTTTCTAACTTTAGAAGAACAGCATTCTTGAAAACACTGGCATTCATGACTTATTTAAGTTAGTCTATACATAAATGTTAATCTATATTACTTTTCAAAGTCAAAGTGCACTTTAATCAGATACATACAGAGAGAGCAGAGAATATCAAAACCTGAGCCATAATGATTCAATTTTGACAACATTTCCTGATGCTGTGATTTACAGTTCTGTAACTGCAATCTAATGGAGATTATTACTTAGTTTTATATAACAGTATATAAATTATCATTTCTTAATTCTAAAAATGGAAAATAGTTTTATTTAGTTATTCAATAATATCATATCAGCAACTACACAGTTAAAATGGTTGTGTTACACTGATGTGTTCGCATCTTGGGTGACAACAAAAGATATGAGAGAGAAACTAACTGTATTTGAAGTTAATGAAGTTGACCTGAGCAGATGACTCCAGCATCTTCAGCATGATCACAGAAATGAACGCCCCAACCTCTTGATGTACAGTTCTTGGGTGTTAACTCTGATGACGGAGAGAGAAAGAGAGACAGAGACAAAGACAGTGGCTTTTTTGTTTTTAGACTCAAAATAACCACAAAATTCATAGTGATATGTATGGTATTCACAGTTACAGGATTCAGAGGTTCTGAGCGGACTATACTTCTCCCTGCTGCCGCCGAGAGGCTTGGAATACAAGGCCAAGTTGAAAGCATAGCTTTGTGGACAATGCGCCAAGAGGTGCAGACTGTCAGTGGTGCATCAATTTCCTTTCACATATCTCCAGCTGATCAACCTAAGTGGATGTTTAGGATCGCAGCAGCATTCACCGCATTAATTCGTATCCTTTGAGCATCCTGAAGAAATACCAGCATTTAAAAGATCTTCCCTTGCAACCCTTTGATAGGGTGTCTCTTCTACTGCTCATTGGGGCTGATAATACCCACCTGATAACACCGATACAACTTGTCCGTCTTGGCCCACCCGGCGGTCCTGCTGCTATCAAGACAAGGCTTGGTTGGACCCTGCAGGGACCAGTCGGGCTACTGGATCCCCAGCTGCAGCCACAACAGTGACTTTACCTCTCTCTTACCCCTGCAGACCTGGAGCTTAAACGAGATGTCGAGAAGTTATGGCAGCTCGATGTTCTTCCCTTTCGATGTGAAAAGCAGGTCACAAGGTCCAGAGAGGATCAGCAAGCCATTAACCTCCTAATGACCAGAACGACCAGGGTGGAGGTGAATGGGATATTGCACTATGCGACACCATTGCTGCGCAGAAAGGATTTCCCTCTTAAGTGCTCATAAGGAGGCAGTGATTCCAAGCCTCAGGAATATCGAGCGACAACTGTTTCAGACTCCAGAGAGGGCCGCAGTTTACAACACAGAGATGGAGATTAATGTGAATCATATATCCGAAATGTTCGTGCAGACGCGCAATTATGTTATTGACCTCTGGAACAGGTTTCTTTTCTGATTATGGAAATGTCACCCCTCCAGACCACTAGATGATAGTGTTGTTACAAAGTTAAATATTGAGCTACTCTAGAAGTGATTAAGCATGTTATGTGAATAGCTTTACAAATGTTTCTGATACATGTAACTTTATTAACCCTTTGTTCTTTCTTTATTGTAGACCACACATACATATACACACATTTGATTTCTGGTAGAGCCTTTGTACAGCTGGCTTGTATGCTTCCTTGATTAAAACATTACTTTGTGAAGAAACATTAAAAACTTTGAAAGAAACTGATCAGCCCCTGTGTTTTGACTGACACCCCTAGCAGAAAGCTAGATATCGCAACTCACCCAATACAGTAACATTTAGTCTGCTCCAAAACAACATAAATCATTTTTATATTTTAATTTCATGTTCCAGTATATGAGCAAAGTTTCATTGTAGATTAGATCGTGCATATCCTTAATGTGTTTGAAAACATTTATCGTTTTACTATATAGTTTAAAGAGATCAGGCTAACTTATTTCATGTTTTACCTGTAGTAAGCAAACACATGGGCAAATTCAAGGAGCCTCTTTGCCTTGAGGGTGAATGCTGCAGTGTATGAGTGTGTGCTTCACGTTAAAAATAAGGTAAGTATAAGTGTATTTTCATAATTATATTGTGCATGGGCATTTATAGCAAACAAAGGCTGCTTGTGATTACATTGTGGGAATCTTGCTGCAATTCAGACAAAGAGACCTCTTCGTCTCTGAAAATAAAGCTTTTTAACTGAATCAAGTTTGCTTGTTTATAATGCAAGAGGAAACATCACTGCTTTACCCTCTGAGATGCCTGCAGGCAAGCAGCCACTTCAATCTGAGCGAGATTCTGAACACTTTGTTGGAGGCTCGGAATGGACGGCAGAGCCTCAAGGTATGGAGATGCCATTATTAAAACGGTCAGCTTATGGGCTTGCTACAGCCCCTCAGATTGGACCCACATTGCTATGTTGGCTGGGGCTATGGCCAGGACCGTAAGAGATGCCACATACCCTAGCAAGCAAGATAGCATAGTTGACAGTCAACTGCATAAAGCTTATCATCCCCCAGCCTTTTCTGCAAGACTGGCATGCACAAACTCACTTCTCTTAGTTTATTTTGAGAGTGTGCTGCAAGATTTGTCCACCGTGTTTACGGTAGGGGAAAGCATCCTAGAAACATTGCGAGTGGTGGACATGCATGCTCAAACCCTTGCGCAGTCCATGGCCAATATAATTCAAGCATGCCATCAGGTATGGCTATCTCAAGCTAATTTGTTTGATCAAGACTGCATGGCAGTAACAGCAGCCCCACTAGTGCCTGGGGAAGTCTTTGGACCCCCTGTAGAAGCCGCATGGAGCAGTCTCGTAGAACAAGAGAAATTACTCGATCAGTGGTATAAGCTCCAGTCTCTCAGGGTCCATGCAAGACAGCTGGATATAGTAATTGGATTCGGGCAGAATCATAAAGCCAAGCCTTTGTAGGTCCCCATCGGTCTGCTGCCCAAGGTGTATCCACAAGACCTGCAGTCCTTTCGTAGATCGCGACATGCGGGCCCTCCAGCATGGAATAAACTGCGCACAACCACCAACGGTCCCAAGTTTTACCAGTCAACATCTCGTCCACTGGCGGCAATGCACTGAATGTCCATGGGTGCTAAGCACCTTGGAGTCCGGATACAGGCTCCAATTCAAATTCAAGTCACCCCAATTTCAATGTATTTTCCTACTGTTTTGAAAAAGGAGATGAAGTGCAGGTCTCTGAAAGACGAAGTGTCAGTTCTTTAAGGAAAAGGAGGAATAACCTACCTGCCCTCGGGATCGATAGGGCAAGGGTTTTATTCAACCGATTTCCTAATTACAAAGAAAGATGGGGGTCTTCTGCCATCCTAAATCGCAAGAAGTTCTATTCTCATTTGAAGCGGCTGCCGTTCTGTATACTTTGTCTTTCAACACTGTTAACTTTCATCAGACAAGGGGTCTGGTCAAAACAGTGGATCTCCAAGATTTCCACATTCCACATTCTCCCCTTCGGTCTGTCTTTGCCTCCCCACACCTTCACCAAATGTATGGACGCAGCGCTCATTCCTCTTCGTTGCCAGGGCCTACGTATTTTCAATTACCTGGACGATTTGCTCTCCTAAAGAGCAGCAGGCCAGGAGCAATACAAAGATGATCTTTGCTCACTTGCGGAATTGGGGCTGAAACTAAACAGCAAAAATGGTAGTGAAATGCATAGGCTTGACTTTGAATTCAGATGGTCAGTGTTGAAGGAGTGCCTGTGTGAGTTCCTCAAAAAGAAACAAGTTACAGTGATGCAGGGTCGGAAACTGCTTGTACCAAGGCAGCAGCCAGTCAGGTATTGCCATTAGGTTTGCTTCATGTGCGCCAATTACAGTGATTTCTGGCAAGGTACAGAGTGAGTCCATATGAGAATGGACAGAGAGTGATTCCAAGAGACCAGGATTTTCTTCCAGCAGTCAAGTGGTGTCTCTAAACTCCAGGCTCGAAGGAGGAGTCAAGTTTGGCTCACTATGCTCAAGGGAGACCCTAACAACAGATGCTTCACTAGCAGGCTGGGGTGCGGTATGGTGAGGCAATCGAGTACAAGGGATATGGGATGTCCTGTGGATAGGAGCACACAAAAACCTCTTAGAGCTTGAGGCAGTATTTCGGGCCTTTATCCATTTTCTTCCTCATTTTCAGGAGAAGCAAGTAATTATTTGTTGAGACAGCACGTCTGTCATATCATATCATACATAAATCCCCAGGGCGGAGTTCGTTCAATATTCCTACACAAGAAGGCCCGGGATCTCCTCTTATGGACACTGAGGGCTGTACACCTTACCGGAAAGGACAATGTAGCAGCAGACCTCCTGTCAAGGGGGCGTCCCAGGCCAGGAGAATTACGGCTTCACCCTGCAGTGGTACAAGCCATCTGGCTTTGTTTCAGGAAGGTCAGAGTAGATCTTTTTACCACACCGGAAACCACACATTGTCCCCTGTGGTATTCAATGGTGGGCGCCAGATGACCCTTAGGGGTGGATGCTCTGGCAAACGAATGGCCCTCAGTACTCCTTTATGCTTTTGCTCCTTTCTCACTTCTCCCTGTAGTCCTAGCCAAAGTGAAAAATGTGAGTCCTGCTAGTGGCAGATTTAACGGCCTTATTGAAATGGTCACCATGGCATCTCCCAGTCAGACAGGATATGCTGTCTCAGTCTTGGGGTCAGATCCCCTACCCAAATCAGGGAAGTACAGGTTACACCTGTAGCCACTAGACGGGAGTCAGACAGAAATCTCGGAGAGGCAGTTCTAACCACTCTACAGGCAGGCAAAACCCCATCTACAAGGCGGCTTTATGCTTCTAGATGGAAAAGGTTTTCTAAATGGTATCAGTCCATAGGGATAGACCCATTTTGCTGTGAAGTAGTTTCAATATTGTCATTTCTTAAATTCATGCTGGAAACACGAGTAACAGAATCAACCTTGAGAGGAGGGTATGCAGCTGCTATATCTGATCATCATGAAGGCTACAAAGGTAAGACAGTTGGATTTCAACCTCTGGTCAGGCGGTTTCTAAAGGGGGCTCGCAGACTGTGTACAACTCGGGCCAGGCATATTCCTTCATAGGATCTTAATATTGTATTGAAGGCTCTAACAGAACCACCTTTTGAACAATTACATAAGATTGGGTTGGAATTTCTGACATTGAATACTGCTTTTATTTTGTCTATCTCATCAGTTAAAAGGGTGAGTGAGATTCATGCCTTCTCTGTACATCCTGCATGTTTGAGATTAGGAGAAGACGGATCATCTATTTCCTCCTTCCTCCACAGGGAGTAGTGGCCCACTCAACAAGAGGAGCTGCTGCCTCCTGGGCATTGTTGAGAGGTGCGTCTCTGGAGGATGTGTGTGCAGCAGGTGGTTGGTTGGTCATCATCTGTGACATTTGCCGAGTTCTATTGCCTAGATGTTGCTACAACTGTTACATTGACTGTCTTGCAAACAGCAGAGCAGACATGATCTGCCTTATATAGACAGTATCAAGGTGCTGAAATCCCTATAAGTTAATTATGTAAAACATAATTTTCACTTTATTTATTTTGACTCTGGTTAATAAACTGGTTTATTTGTTTGAATTCAATATTTGGCTTTATGGCTACATCTGGTGGAAATTTTGTGTCAATAGCCCACTTAGAAATCCCCTTACTAATAAAAATGCTGATGTGTCAAATACTTATTTTCCCCGCTGTATATATTACGCACATTGGTTCTTCTTTTCTTAATTATTATTGTCACTTTTTATTTGTTTTATCACTGTTGTATTATTAGTGTTATAATTATTAATTTTCACTTCTGGTTTAGTTTTTGTTTATATTAATTAAATTCTTTATATTGTCAGTCTGGTTTTCATTGTCGTGTGTCACACCCGCACACAGGGGATTTGGTTTCAATATTAAATGTTATTTCCCCTAGACCAAGCCTGGGTTTGTAACAGCGTGGTTAATTCACCATACCGTCTCCTGACAGCTCATCTTGGGAGAGCAAGTGAACTCAGTTCTTCATTAGGACAAAGATCCCAGAATTGGTTGGATTATTTTTAATGTATATCACATGACTCAAATTTATGGCAGTGTCCATCAATGCCCAAGGGTCAGAACTGTGAAGGTGAAGTGGCCACAAAAAAAAAGAACATTAAATAACTATCCGATAGTCAAGTTTCTAATTTATTCTTGAAAATATACATTTGTTAGAACATTCAGCTATAGTGATAGCATTGAGAGATTTAAAGAATGGGAATTTCATATATTTAATATGAATACATTTTTCATGTTGCCATCTTTGACAAGGAGGCTTATGATGTTCCTCGTAGTCTTCTAAATGTTCTACCTCACCTTCACCTCACCAGAGACAATGCACAGTTTACCATAAACCCGTCTGTTTTTATTAATTACAGGTAATACATTATTTGTATTCTAAACTGAAATCATCTTACATAATGTAGAGAATGTTCCTGTCAGACTGAGAGGAGGGCCGGGCTGGGAGGTTTGAGGTGTATCATAACTCTGAGTGAGATTCAGTCTGTGATGATCTCTTGGACAAAAGAGAATGCTCAGGTGGTCTACAGACAGCTTGTCGTGGAGCAGCATTGAGTGCTGATGAGAATAATTCATTTAGTACTAATGAGAAAAATACATTGAGTGTTGATACGAATGAAATGTTTGGTTTTGGTGGAGATGTTGTGTGGATGAACAGAGTCGAGTGTAGAGGGACTGAGATTCCACTGTGGGACTGTCCTCATGTCCTGGAGAAACTCGCTGACTGCTTAAATAAAGAAGGCGTTGAACTCATCTGCGCAGGTAAGAGCAAAAGAATGAGAGATAAATTCTCTATAATTTCAACAGTTTCTTTAATGTGTGTGATTTTTTTTTTTATTGACAGATTTGTCTTATTCCACGACTCCTGATAGGACAACCACCACACCGACAACAACAACACCTCAGACTAACAAGACCTCAGGGACTCCTGAAACTTCTCCAGCAGCGTCTCTCTTCATTCCTCCGTTGGTTGGGATTGTTCTGGGAGTTTTGCTCTTTTTGCTCTTAGTGCCGCTGCTGATATTGATTCAACACAACAGAGGCATTAGGAGAGGTACACACATCCACAAATCACATACAAGAACACCTCTGACATATTGAACTCCATCAACATCAACCTCGTTACGGTCTTGTTCAGTGTCTTCAGTCATGTGTTGTGAACTGACAGCAGGTTTGTGTGTTTACACTCACAGCTCTATAAGAGGAGACCCTGGACTCAGACTGAAGCCGTTTATGAAGACATATATAAAAGATACAAAAATAAACACAAATACAGAGAGGTGAGTCTATATGTGTAATTGCTTATATATATGCACAAAATTGAATTGTCCATATAAATAATAAAGTTAGTGTCTCGTGTTAGTGTCTTGTTTGTAAAGTGTGAGCTTACAGTTTGTCTGTGAGTTTATTTTTAGAGGAATGTGTAGTTTAAAGTTTATCAGACAGCTGATGTTTATTTTAAGTCAGGTTAAACCTCCTGCTTTAAACCACAGAATTCCTCTCACCGAACCACAGAACTGCAGATGCAGGTTAACAAACGTGTGCTTGTTCATGTGTGCATGTGTGCGTTTTGGAGTTTGGGTACAGGGTCATAAACTTGTATTCAGGTTGAGGTTGCGTGTAATGTTCAACATGTTTCTTAATGTTTCCCTTTAACAGGGAGTCTGAAATCTGAAGAACAGAATTCTGGGTATATTAATTTAAATCTAAAGCAGATTTCATTATTTGTTTCCAAACATGTTTTTGTTGATGTAGAGAAACAATTGGAAAATGTTCCAGTACTATGATGATGTGGTATAATATAATATATATAGTATAATATACTTCTCTCTGTGAGTGTGACATGTCTCATGTTGCTTTTGTAGAAAACACACTTGAGAAGTATGACAATGTCATTGTGAGCGACACAAATATGCATTCATATGAGGAGACTTTTATGTTGACATGTCTTTACTTTTTTATGTGTCCTGGAAGGGGCTAGTCCTGATGTGGAGGAAATGACAATCGTGTCTCTTGGATCATTGGAATGAATGTACTCAATAAAGTTCAGTCGTTATCTCAGCAGAGGGAATGGAAAAAGTTGACAAGTATATTCGACGAGATGAAGGCCAGGTCAGGAGAGTGCTTGCTAGAATAGAGAAGGAAGAACGACATCTAGAGCCAGCTGGAAGAATCGGTTATGTCAAATTTGCTGGAAGACAGAAAGTCACAATTCCCCCTTGTTGTGAGAAGGTGCTGGATTGCTATTGTGGATTGTTGCCTAAGATGAAGAGTCAGGTGCATGGTTAAAGTGGAAAGGCTCTTAGACTTACTCCGTGATGCAGGATCGCCTCTGTGTATAAGCCAAATGAGGTTATCACAAAAGACATGCTTGAATTCGAGTAAGAAGATGTTGTACACAACACAAGGTCGAAGAAGATATCAGCTCGCCTGTACAGCTACAAGTTTCTGTTGAAATACACTCTGAAAGACTGCGACCAGCACAATGTGAAAAGGTTAGCAAGTTGTTATCCAAACACAGAGACGTGTTCTCCAAACATTACCAAGATAATGGATACACCATGGCTGTGGTGCATAATGTTCCAACAGGTGATGAACCACCAATAAAGCAAAATCATCTGCCAATACCGCCACAAATATTCCAAGAGGATACGAGTCCTGTCCAAGGTGTGGTGTTACAGGGAATCCTTAAAGAGAGCAGTAGTCCCTGGTCATCATATGCATTGATTGTCATGAAGAAAGATGGTAGCGTTCGTTTCTGCTGCGATTACAGGAAGATGAACCAAGTGATGAGGAAGGACGCGTATCCACTTTCCAGAGTAGATTAGTCTTTAGATTCTTTGGGCAATGCTAAGCTTGAGTCAGACTGTCACGTGGTTTGAGATGACAGAACCCAAATGCAGACAACTCGTAAACAAAAGGTTTATTTTCACAAAAAATACATAAAAAATCCCTCAAGGGGGTAAACAAGATTAACAAAAACTTAACTTGACCAAAAAACCACAGACAGGTAGGTGATGAACCAGCACAGGACAGAAAACACAAGGGCTTTAAATAGGGTAAACACAACAAGGGATAACGACACTGGGCAGGTGTGGGGAATGAAACAATGGCGGGAAGATACACAGGATAACAAGGGGGCGGGGTCAAGAGACGAGACAAGAGAGCACATGGCATGTCATAACTAAACAATGCCATGTGACACTCACACAGAACACAGATCTGCCATGATTCTGCCAAAATCAGGAAAAACATGACCAAGATAGGCAGAATCATGACAGAACCCCCCCTTAAGGAACGACATCCTGGCGTTCCTCAAGGGAGCCGACAAACAGAACATGACATAAAAACAAGCAGCACAGGGACATGGTGCTGTCACGACCTGGTCCACAATACTAGAGAATACATGACAAGAAGGACCAGATCATGACAACACCCCCCCCCCTCAGGGAACACCTAGCAACCCTGAAGGGGACACGACTGGGGGAACACACCAGACAGGGACAATGACAAGACAAAAAAAAACATCAAAAATAACAAGTCCCAGAGACACAAAAACAATTGAAGGGCCTCAGACAGGAACAGTTCTGGAGGGCCATCTCCCAGCAAACACCAGGGGGCCCACAGACTGGAACGTACAGGAAGGCCCAGAGACAGGAACATACTTGAAGGGCCACAGACAGGAACAGATCCAGAGGGCCCTCTCCCGGAATCCACCAGGGGGCCCACAGACTGGAACACACAGGAAGGCCCAGAGACAGGAACACACATGAAGGGCCACGGACAGGAACAGATCCAGAGGGCCCTCTCCCAGAATCCACCAGGGGGCCACAGGCTGGAACATACAGGAAGGCCCAGAGACACGAACATACTTGAAGGGCCACGGACAGGAACAGATTCCAGTGGGCCCACACCCAGCATCCACCAGGGGGCCCATAGACTGGAACACACAGGAAGGCCCAGAGACAGGAACACACAGGAAGGCCCAGAGACAGGAACACACTTGAAGGGCCACGGACAGGAACAGATCCAGAGGGCCCTCTCCCAGAATCCACCAGGGGGCCACAGGCTGGAACATACAGGAAGGCCCAGAGACACGAACACACTTGAAGGGCCACGGACAGGAACAGATTCCAGAGGGCCCTCACCCAGAATCCACCAGGGGGCCACAGGCTGGAACATACAGGAAGGCCCAGAGACACAAACACACTTGAAGGGCCACGGACAGGAACAGATTCCAGTGGGCCCTCACCCAGAATCCACCAGGGGGCCACAGGCTGGAACATACAGGAAGGCCCAGAGACGCGAACACACTTGAAGGGCCACGGACAGGAACAGATGCCAGTGGGCCCTCACCCAGAATCCACCAGGGGGCCACAGACTGGAACATACAGGAAGGCCCAGAAACACGAACACACTTGAAGGGCCATATACAGGAACAGATTCCAGTGGGCCCTCACCCAGAATCCACCAGGGGGCCCACAGACTGGAACACACAGGAGGGCCCAAAGACACGAACAGTGTGTCTGCTGGGTTTTTGAGAGCTGTCTGCTGGGTTCTTGAGTGGCTGGTTCATTCTGTCACGTGGCTTGAGTTGACAGAACCCAAATGCAGACAACTCATAAACAAAAGGTTTATTTTCACAAAAAATACATAAAAAAATCCCTCAAGGGGCTAAACAAGATAAAAAGAAACTTAACTTGACAAAAAAAAACCACAGACAGGTAGGTGATGAACCAGCACAGGACAGAAAACACAAGGGCTTTAAATAGGGTAAACACAACAAGGGATAACGACACTGGGCAGGTGTGGGGAATGAAACAATGGCGGGAAGATACACAGGATAACAAGGGGGCGGGGTCAAGAGACGAGACAAGAGAGCACATGGCATGTCATAACTAAACAATGCCATGTGACACTCACACAGAACACAGATCTGCCATGATTCTGCCAAAATCAGGAAAAACATGACCAAGATAGGCAGAATCATGACAGAACCCCCCCCTTAAGGAACGACATCCTGGCGTTCCTCAAGGGAGCCGACAAACAAAAAATACATAAAAAATCCCTCAAGGGGGTAAACAAGATTAACAAAAACTTAACTTGACCAAAAAACCACAGACAGGTAGGTGATGAACCAGCACAGGACAGAAAACACAAGGGCTTTAAATAGGGTAAACACAACAAGGGATAACGACACTGGGCAGGTGTGGGGAATGAAACAATGGCGGGAAGATACACAGGATAACAAGGGGGCGGGGTCAAGAGACGAGACAAGAGAGCACATGGCATGTCATAACTAAACAATGCCATGTGACACTCACACAGAACACAGATCTGCCATGATTCTGCCAAAATCAGGAAAAACATGACCAAGATAGGCAGAATCATGACAGAACCCCCCCCTTAAGGAACGACATCCTGGCGTTCCTCAAGGGAGCCGACAAACAGAACATGACATAAAAACAAGCAGCACAGGGACATGGTGCTGTCACGACCTGGTCCACAATACTAGAGAATACATGACAAGAAGGACCAGATCATGACAACACCCCCCCCCCTCAGGGAACACCTAGCAACCCTGAAGGGGACACGACTGGGGGAACACACCAGACAGGGACAATGACAAGACAAAAAAAAAACATCAAAAATAACAAGTCCCAGAGACACAAAAACAATTGAAGGGCCTCAGACAGGAACAGTTCTGGAGGGCCATCTCCCAGCAACCACCAGGGGGCCCACAGACTGGAACGTACAGGAAGGCCCAGAGACAGGAACATACTTGAAGGGCCACAGACAGGAACAGATCCAGAGGGCCCTCTCCCGGAATCCACCAGGGGGCCCACAGACTGGAACACACAGGAAGGCCCAGAGACAGGAACACACATGAAGGGCCACGGACAGGAACAGATCCAGAGGGCCCTCTCCCAGAATCCACCAGGGGGCCACAGGCTGGAACATACAGGAAGGCCCAGAGACACGAACATACTTGAAGGGCCACGGACAGGAACAGATTCCAGTGGGCCCACACCCAGCATCCACCAGGGGGCCCATAGACTGGAACACACAGGAAGGCCCAGAGACAGGAACACACTTGAAGGGCCACGGACAGGAACAGATCCAGAGGGCCCTCTCCCAGAATCCACCAGGGGGCCACAGGCTGGAACATACAGGAAGGCCCAGAGACACGAACACACTTGAAGGGCCACGGACAGGAACAGATTCCAGAGGGCCCTCACCCAGAATCCACCAGGGGGCCACAGGCTGGAACATACAGGAAGGCCCAGAGACACAAACACACTTGAAGGGCCACGGACAGGAACAGATTCCAGTGGGCCCTCACCCAGAATCCACCAGGGGGCCACAGGCTGGAACATACAGGAAGGCCCAGAGACGCGAACACACTTGAAGGGCCACGGACAGGAACAGATGCCAGTGGGCCCTCACCCAGAATCCACCAGGGGGCCACAGACTGGAACATACAGGAAGGCCCAGAAACACGAACACACTTGAAGGGCCATATACAGGAACAGATTCCAGTGGGCCCTCACCCAGAATCCACCAGGGGGCCCACAGACTGGAACACACAGGAGGGCCCAAAGACACGAACAGTGTGTCTGCTGGGTTTTTGAGAGCTGTCTGCTGGGTTCTTGAGTGGCTGGTTCATTCTGTCACGTGGTTTGAGATGACAGAACCCAAATGCAGACAACTCGTAAACAAAAGGTTTATTTTCACAAAAAATACATAAAAAATCCCTCAAGGGGGTAAACAAGATTAACAAAAACTTAACTTGACCAAAAAACCACAGACAGGTAGGTGATGAACCAGCACAGGACAGAAAACACAAGGGCTTTAAATAGGGTAAACACAACAAGGGATAACGACACTGGGCAGGTGTGGGGAATGAAACAATGGCGGGAAGATACACAGGATAACAAGGGGGCGGGGTCAAGAGACGAGACAAGAGAGCACATGGCATGTCATAACTAAACAATGCCATGTGACACTCACACAGAACACAGATCTGCCATGATTCTGCCAAAATCAGGAAAAACATGACCAAGATAGGCAGAATCATGACACAGACCCGCCTGCCCACACCAGAGGAGATAAGCATACGAAAGCGTGGGATGGGGGTAGAGGTAAAGTCCTTGGAATGGGTACAGGAAATCAGAGAGTCTCATTATCTTGTTCTCGTGGGGGTTGCTTATCTTCAGCACAGGCCTTGGCCAAGGCTGTCTGAAAGGGTTGTCGCTGAAAACAAATTCTTCTTCTTAAAATTTGGGACGATATCTGCTAGTTTTCGTAGTTATCTAATGTCCATCACTGGTCGCCATTTCAGCCAAATTCCTTTGCAAAGTTGCTAGTCTCTCCAAGATGTTTTCCATTTTGCGGTCGATGTTTTCCATTTTCCGGTCCATAGCCACCCCGTTGTTTTCCATTTTGCGTTCTATGGCCACTATAGCCGCTCCGTTGTTTTCCAGTTTTCGGTCTATGACCACCGTGATGTTTTCCAATTTCCGATCCATTGCTGCAGCATGAGTACTAGCAGCTTTGCCCATCTCAGTCTCAATCCATCCGGTCAACTTGCTGGGGCTTTGATCATTGACCGCTTTTATCACTCGTCGGTTTCACAGGGTCCCACCTAATCCAATCAGTAGAATCCCTGCTAACACAGCTCCTAATATGTAGATATCTTCAACATCCTCCAGGGACAATGTTGCCAGGCACACGATGCGCCAATTCTCCCACCCGCCATCATGTATCCAGCTGCAAATGTTCCTTCAGGACAACTGGGTTCCCCCGAACCCGGGCTTCTCCTCGAGAAGAGGGTGTCAATTGCGCTCAGAGACCAGCTAATCAAATCCATTATTCCTTTTCTGTTTCGAGAGCAGGGCAAAGAGAGTCTCAGGACAGAGTAACAAGACAAAGCAAGCAGTAAGGGGAGATAAGGGAGAGGAGAGGGAAAAGATGCGACCGCCTTCGCCAAGAGCCAAACGAGAGGGCAAATCTAATTCTATTCAATTGAAAAGAATATTTGTTGTTCAATTGGTTTGTATATTGTTTATTTGGGTTTGAAACTTAAAACTGATTGCTTACCAAAGATAAGTGTGTACAATTATACGTCAAATAAGTGATTAAATCTAACCCTCATAGTGTTAGGAGATCACTGTAGTAAGCTAAGTGAGCTTACTTTACTCTTTTTCTTTAGGTCTAAATTTTTTTCTCTTTGCATTTCAACAAAGGAAATAACAGCAAGATTTGGTAAGTTACAATCTGGTTGGAAAAAAATCCATGTTCTTATTATTTTTTTTGTTTATCTATTTATGTAATTCACCTTTTGAGTTGTCATACTGAAAATACAGTGTGTTCAAACAAGTGTTCATACTTGTTGTGGCAGCGAATCTATTTCTTCTGAAATGCTGGTCCACTGATTGGCATATGAGAAGTTATTTATTAATATATGAGGTGGCCAGAGAGTAGGCGCTACACTTTTTTTGTTGTATGACCTCGCTAATGCTTCTTCTATATTCCAGGATTTTATTCATGAATGAGGGAGTTTTAGCTCTACCTGAAGGTGGAAAAATGTTTCTTTCATCAACCCTCAGTGCAGTTCCTCGGGCACAAAATCGATAGCAGTGTCATTCGTATGGACGAGAGGAAAATGGATACCGTCAGGAACCTGCGTACCCCCACAACCATCAAGGAGCTCCAGCGATTTTCCTGTTTCTCCTATTTTAAGTATAGGTTCATTCAAGACTACAGTTCGATCACCAGTACCCCCACCTCCCTACTACACCGGGGAAAGCCCAAGTCTCCGTCCTAGACCTCGGTTGCTACAAAGGTCTTCCAGCTCCTGAAAGAGGCCTTCACAGCTGCTCCTCTCCAAGTCAATGCCGATCCCACCAAACTGTTCATCTTGGAGGTAGACGCATCCACCACAGGAGTACGAGCATTTCTTTCACAGCAGCAGGGGAATCCCAACAGACTCCATCCTTATGCCGCTGCCTTGCCCAAACTAAACCACGTGGAAGCTAATTATTAAACCGAAAACCAGGAGCTCCTTGCCACAAAGTTAGCGCTGGAATAATGGGAGCATTGGCTGGAGGGAGCTTATCACCCCTTCTTAGTCCTCACTGATCACAAGAAACTGCTGGCAACCGCAAAGCTCTGAAAAGGGTCGTGCGAACTGTCAGCCACATCGTCGGAGGTGAGCTTCCCTCCCTACAGGACATCTACACCAGGCGGTGCATAAAGAAATCCCGGAAGATCATCAGGGACTCCAGCCACCCATCTCACAGACTGCTCTCTATGCTGCCCTCAGGAAGACGTCTACGCAGCATCCGCTCCCGCACGAGTCGACTGAGGGATAGCTTTTTCGCCCAGGCTATCCGACTCATGAACAATCAGAACTGATACACTCCCACACACAATATGTCACACACTGCACTTTAACAGCAAGTTTAACACTGGACAATATTTACACACTGCATTTTAAAAAACAGCCTACCTCATCCTATGCACAACTTGTTTACACTGTTACATTGTTTACATTATGCAGAACGTGCACACTCTGTGTTTAGTGTTTAATGTTTTTCTCGTGCTAAATGTATGTATGTTGAATGTTTCGACTGTGTTGTCTATAGTATACTGTGTGTACTGACTATATGTATGTGCATATTGCACACTGTCTTATGTCTGTACTATATGTTACATGTTATATGTTACATGTACTGCGCTGTTTTTTGGAGCAAGCTCCTAAGAATTTCACTCACTAGGGCACATGTGCCGTGGTGATGTGACAATAAAAGTGAATTGAATTGAATTGAAACTAGAATACTCGCGTATGGCCAAAAGACTTCACCCCAGAAAGGCTCAGTGGGCCTTATTCTTTACTTATTTTAATTTCTCCATTTCTTATCGTCTTGCATATAAAAATGTCAAGGCAGATGACTTATCCCTATGTCACCCTTCTGACGAAAGCCTGGAGGAGCCTCAAATAGTTCTCCCAAAACACTCATAGTAGGCCCTATCACTTGGTTTTTGGAGACTCTTCCTCCTTCCAATGCCTTCAAACAAGCTCCGCCGGGTTGCCTATCCTTACTGGACCAGAGCTCACAAACACCTTGGTGGGAGTACTTTGTAGGTTTCGCAACGGCCCGATTGGCATCATGTGTGACGTGAAAAAAAAGTTTCGCCAGTTCCATGTAAGGCCTGAGCACCAAGACTACCTTAGGTTCTTATGGTGGGAGGACGGTGATCTAGATTCTCCACCCTCAATTTTTCGGTTAAGGGTCCACATATTTGGGGCAGCCTCCTCACCTGGATGTGCCAATTTTGGACATAAGCATCTTGCCGCTCAAGGTCGGGATAAATGTAACCCAAGCACCGTTAAGTTCATCCAAAGGAATTTTTATGTTGACAATGGATTGGTATGTGCAACATCTGAAGCTGAAGCAATTCAACTGATTAAGGAACTAGAGACCTTTGCAGCACAAGCAAGCTGAGATTACACAAATTTAACTTCAACAGCAAAGAGTTATTGAAATCCATGTCAAGAAGTACGACCTTCACCACTTCTCAGATGCAAATGTCATTGGTTATAGGGAATGTACCTCAGAGCAGTTGACGTCAGGGGAGAGGTTCACTGCACACTGCAAAGGCACAGGTTGCTACTACCAAGGTGAACACAGTGCCACGGCTTGAGTTGACGGCTGCAGTTGTAGCTGCAAGAGTGTTATGCTCAGAAAGTGAGCTTGTAAAAGGTTGTCTTCAAGAACATTTTTGGACTTGATTCTTTGGATTCTTTTTGCTACAAACAAGTCCATCACAGATCTTGCACAGTGGCACTTTGTAAAATCTGAAGATAATCCTGCGGATCATGGGTCAAGATCAGCTTGTTGCTTCAAATTGGTCCACTGGCCCAGATTTTTTATGGGAAAGAGAGCTACCCAAAAGAGATGTTATAGTGGGAGAAGTCTGTGACGATGATCCGGAACATATAAAGGCCCCTGTCCTCAAAACCAAGGTGAGGGAGGAGAGGTCATTGTTAGACCGCCTAACAAAGTTTTCTGACTGGAAAAGAGCTGTCAAGGCCATTGCTATTTTGAAACACCACGCTAAGTAGATCAAGAGCATCACAAATAAAATAAGTGGAGCTACAAGTATTGAGGACAGACAGAAAGCAGAGCTGTTTATAATCAGGTTTGTTCAGAGAGAAGCTGTTAGCAGTAAAATCAGAGGTATAACACAAGGCAAGGAAGTAAAACCCAAAGACAACAAACTACACAAACTTGAGTCGGTTTGTAGATGAGCATGGTGTGCTTAGGGTTGGAGGACGTGATCTGTTCTTCATCCTCATGTCAAGCATCCTGCCATTTTGCCATATAAGAGTCATGTATCGTTGTTGCTTACTTAGCACTACCATGAAATGGTGCAGCATCAAGGAAGAGGAATAACTGCTGATGAATTGCGATCCAATGTAGTATGGGTCATAGGGTCTAGCAGGGCAGTTGCCTCACATATTTACAAGTGCACAACATGTAGAAAGTAAAGAAAGAACACTCAAGATCCAAAAATTGCAGATTTGCCAGAATAACGAATGGAATAGACACCTCCTTTCATCTCTATTGTGGCATAGACTGTTTTGGATACTATGTGAAGGAAGCAAGAAAGGAACTGAAGAAATATATAAAATATGAAATATGAAAGAATATGATCTTGTTTTTACCGGTATGTGCTCCAGAGCCAAACACATTACAGATGCTTTTATCAATGCATTGCGTGCATTCATCGTAATACATGCACACGTAAGACAGTTGAGATGTTATCAAGGCACTTACATTGTTTGTGCAAGAGGAAAGTTCATGAATGCAATGAAGAATTTGGATCATGAAGAGTTAAAGGAATAGGGATGTGAATTAATTATGAACTTCCCTTCATCGAGCCACATGGGAAGCGTTTTGGAGAGGCAAATAAGGACAATCAGAAGTGTTTTAACCGTAATCCTTGACCAGTCTGCTAAACGACTCGACAGTGCCTCGTTCAGAAACTTTCTGTATGAAGTAATGGCTATACTAAATAGCAGAACTCTGACAATCGAGCATTTAAATGACCCAACAAGCCTTTAACCTCTCACGCCCAATCACATTCTTATGATGAAGTCTAACATTATATTCCCACCTCCAGGTGAGTTTGTGAGTCAGGATCTATACTTGCACAAGAGATGGCCCCAGGTGCAGTTTTTGGCAAATGAAATTTGGACAAGTTGGAAGAAGGAGTATCTCCTTAGTCTTCAGCAAAGACAAATATGGCAGAAGGAGAAGAGAAATACAAGGGTTAACGACATTGTCATCCTGCAGGAGGACAGTTCTCCATCCAATGGAGATTGGCAAAGGTGACAGAGGTGTTTCAGAGCACTGATGGAAAGGTTAGAAAGGTAACTGAAACTGTTAATTAGTGACTTGACCCTAGACAGCCAGGGAAGACGCATTACCAAGTCAGTCTACCTGGATAGGCCTGTACAGAAGACAGGTGTATTGCTTAAAGCAGAATAAAGGTTATGGTTGCCATGTCCTAAATACAGTAGTTGTTACTGTCAGTTTTAAGGGCATACTGTTGATATTAAGGTGTGAAAATGTTTACATTTTGAGGTATATGCTCTTTATTCGTTTCATATATTTATGAATATTGAGTGTTAATGTTAACAGGGAACTAAAGTGAGTCCGAGTTGCAAAAGGACATTTTTGAGTTTTGAACCAAGTTTTTCAAGTGAACGCATTACCTCTCGGTTGTATATAAAAGCATATATCAAAACCAAATGTAATTTTCTAAAATATTATTACTCTGTCATGTGATATCAATAGGTGTTCGGGAGGAGTATGATGACATAAAGAACAACAGAGAAGTGTGAAAAACATGTTTCGATTCTAGTTTATATCTTTGTATTGTCTATTTTTAAAACTTGTTAATGTTGGCTTTACAACTTGCAGCTTTACAAAATTAACACAATGTGTGTATGCTTTTTTATAAAACAGACTATGACGATGTGTGGGAGGAGTCATATAATAGGAGTCAAGTACTGTTCATTTTAACAGGTAAAAGTTTAACATTATATATGTGATGTCGAGGGATTTGGGTTTCGTCATCTTGTGGATTATTCTATTTCAGTGTTTTCATCTAGATTTACGAAAGGAAATTAAAATTGCCCCAAAGTGAAGAATCTCACTCTAAAATCCCATAATATTTACTGATGCTTGATTGACAACTGGTGGAACTGGTGGATTGACTCACTGTTAAATCTGATGGAAAGTAAGTTTAAATTATCAGGGATGCTAATGCAAACTATTATAACTGAAATATGATATCAATCTATTGATTGTAATTGTGTCTTACATGTAGAAAAAGTATTTTGGGTGGATATATTTATCAGCAGATACCTCTACATTTAATTTGTATGTGTTCTTTCTGTTTAAGGTACAAAGCATGATGGTGACATCCCCCCACGAATTATATTTTTTATATTTAATTTGATCTAATGAAAACATTTGGTGCTTATATGTGCATCTTTATATCTGTGAGTGTATTAAAATGTGTAAGAGTGTTTGAAGTGAGGGAAACGAAGCGAGTCTGGATCATTAGCGCTGACGTTCTGCTGATATATATAGAGGAAACCTAAATATCTCTTCTGATTTACATTTACACTGTATTAAAAATAAATTACAAAAATCAATTAATATAAAATTATATGAAAATATTTGTGGTTTTATTATATCCCTTTACATTAATTACACAAAAAAAATGTACCTAATAAGTCAACGCTTAAATAAAAAAATGACAAAATGTTATGAACAATGTAATGTCAAAATGCAAAGTTTAGCCTGTTAATGTCCTTTTGATCACCAGGGAACTATTAATTTATTTAGAGGATAGAAGTATAAGGTTTGTAAATTCACTGTTTTGGGTTTATTCTATACTTTTTTATGATACCCATAAGATGTATGTGTGGCACTGACCCTTATATCTGCTAAATAAGTAATTGTACAAAATGGTTTATTTTGATCATAAAGGTAAAATGTGTTATTTAAATATTAATTAGTTATTTTTCTCAGAATTTGTAATAATTATTTCATGTGAATAAACAATATGAATTCTATTTATCTATTTTTCAGTAACCATGCTACTAAACTTGTTTGAAATTTTTTTTGCTTTGCATTTTTTTTTTTACAAATCAAAAATGTCTTAATATGTCACCTTGGTTTGATGCCTTTCTTGCAGGTATTTTGCTTATCATTAATTCTCTTAAGCTTATTAATGTTAACAAGAGTAACAGGTTTCTTGCGGCATATAATTTTTTCTCTTACAGATTGAGCTTAATCAATTCGGTTTAGTCAAACAAAGCTGCAGGACTATGATGCCTGTTAACTGCAGTGCTACAGCACACTACAATTCCCATAATCCCTTGTTGGACTACTAATTGATGGCCATCACCTGTGTCTCATGATGTGTGGCCTACCAGGTGTGTATATACACACTTCACTTTGGTTTCTCTTGTCTTTTGTCAGTCTTTGTTTGTATTGCCATGTTTGTTTCTGGTGTTTTAGCTTTGTTTTTTCATTTTATTGAAAATAATTGTGTTCTTTTGTTAAATTCTGGATTTGTAATAGAACAATCTTTGTTCCAGCAGGAGTAAATCTGTAAGTAAACTAAGTTCAGGTTTTTGCGTTTTGTTAGGGCTTTCGCATATATAAAAATTCACTGCCTGATTTTAACTTTGGCTTCCAATAAATGTGGTAACAAATATTTTCTCTCCACATTCAGGTTTGCATTTTTTATTTATATAGTTGGTGTTCACGTCCAATTTGGTCTTTAATAAATATTTATGGAGTTTTATTCTTTTTTTGGAGGGTTGAGGAAAATCTTGCCTGCAGGGCACACAGTATTGGTGGCCAAAACATCATGATGGCAGCTGCTTCTGTGCCCCCGGACACAAGATGACCACTTCTCCCCAACCTAATTATTTTCAACTTGCATCAACTACAGCCCCAACCAGCATACACTGCTGGCTGGTAAATATTGATTTTCAACTTTTATAGGTTTGTCCCAACCAGCCTTTACAGCCAACCTGTAATTACATGTATTACATGATAGTCCAGCCTTTGCAGACATAAATATTTTTAAGTAGGACCCGTGTGAGCCCCAAACCAGCCTTCACAGACAGGTAAGTATTTTTTTAGCTTGCATGATGAAGCCTCGACAAGCCTTCACTAACTGAGCCCCAAACCAGCCTTCACAGAAAGGCAAGTATTTTTTTTCTGCAGCCTCGACCAGCTCTCACTGCCTTGGCCCCAAACTAGCCATCACAGCCTGCTAAGTATTTTTTTCTGCAGCCTCTACCAGCCTTTACTGCCTGAGCCCCAAACCAGCCATCACAGACAGGTAAGTATTTTTTTCTGAAGGCTCGACCAGCCTTCACTGCCTTATCCCCAGACCGTCCTTCAAAGACAGGTAAGTATTTGTTTAGCTTGCATTGCTGCAGCCTCGACCAGCCTTCACTGCCTGACCCCAAACCAGCCGTCACAGACAAGTATTTTTTTTCTGCAGCCTCGACCAGCCTTAACTGCCTGAGCACCAAACCAGCCTTCACAGACAGGTTAGTAGTTTTTTCTGCAGGCTCGACAAGCCTTAACTGCCTGGGCCGCAAACCAGCCTTCACAGAGAGGTAAGTATTTTTTTCTGCAGCCTCGAACAGCCTTCACTGCCTCAACCGCAAACCAGCCTTCACAGACAGGTAAGTATTTTTTTTTTTTGCAGCCTCGACTAGCCTTCATTGCCTGAACCCCAAACCAGCTGTCACAGACAGATAAGTATTTTTTTCTGCAGCCTCGACTAGCCTTCACTGCCTGAGCCCCAAACCAGCCTTCATAGGTAAGTATTTTTTTCTGCAGCCACCCCCAGCCTTTACTGCCTGAACCGCAAACGAGCCATCACACAAAGGTAAGTATTTTTTTCTGCAGCCACCCCCAGCCTTCACTGCCTGAGCCCCAAACCAGCCTTCACACAAAGGTAAGTATTTTTTTCTGCAGCCTCGACCAGCCTTCACTGCCTGAGCCCCAAACCAGCCTTCACACAAAGGTAAGTATTTTTTTCTGCAGCCTCGACCAGCCTTCACTGCCTGAGCCCCAAACTAGCTTTCACACACAGGTGAGTATTTTTTGCCGCCTTCACTACCTGAGCCGCCTTCACTGCCTTAACCTCGACTAGACCTCATGGTCACTACACCTGCAGGACCAAACTGTCGATCAAATGTCATTTGTAAACATTCAATACAATTTAAGAAAAGGGAAAATTTTGACCATCCGTCACCATCTGAGCCATAACCAGCCTTTACTTCCATCAATCATGAGATCTGACCAACCTTAACCTGAAAGTATTTTCTTTCCGTTTAAATTTCAATTTTTCACCTTTAATTGTTTTTCAGCGTTCAATATCAACCGGCATAAGTCCAGACCAGCCTTCACCTGCAGACCAGCCTTCACCTGCAGACCAGCCTTCACCTGCAGACCAGCCTTCACCTGCAGACCAGCCTTCACCTGCAGACCAGCCTTCACCTGCAGACCAGCCTTCACCTGCAGACCAGCCTTCACCTGCAGACCAGCCTTCACCTGCAGACCAGCCTTCACCTGCAGACCAGCCTTCAACTGCAGACCAGCCTTCAACTGCAGACCAGCCTTCAACTGCAGACCAGCCTTCAACTGCAGACCAGCCTTTAACTGCCTGAACCTTGACAAGACCTCATGGCCACTACACCTGCAGGACCAAACTGTCGATCAAATGTCATTTGCAAACATTGAATACAATTTAAGAAAAGGGAAAAATTTGACCATCCGTCACCATCTGAGCCATAACCAGCCTTCACTTCCATCAATACTGAGATCTGACCAACCCTAACCAGAAATTAGTTTTTTTTTTATTACTTGTACTGCTTTATCCTCACCAATCGGTAATTATTTTAACTACACTTTTTTGAAAATTCTATACATTTTTAATATTTAATAATTGTTTTTCAACTTTCAATGCCTGATGAAGGACAAAACTTAACTTCCCTGCTTAAGCTCCAACCAGCTTTTACTTCCGACCAGCGGTCACCTCCTGAACCTCGACTAGCCGTTATACTTTGTAAACTGTTTATTTAAAGAAATTATTTTTGTGGCCAGTTTCTCTTAGATGAAAGCTGTGGTGTTTGAATCCAGGGGCAACTCAGCTGTAGAAGATAAGCAGTAAAACCTCAACCGGAGCTTATTGTGAAGGTAAGTAATTGCAGTTTTTTTTAAAGGTGTTAAAATTGTCAACTGGAACTGAATGAAAGCTTTTAAAGCTCTTCAGCTTTAGTCTTGTTAGTTGGTCAAGTCCTTAGATACCGACATATGCAATAATATAAAAAAATGTATAATCCTGTTTTTGTATAATTTTATAAAAATATAATTATTTAGAAGTTTTGTTTTATGCTTTTGTCATAACCTTTTTATTTCCTTTTTTCATCAAGTTATGCTTTATATACTTTTTTTATTTAAACTTTTGTTCATGCTTTTATCATGACGTTTTTTGTGGTTATATATTAATTAATCGGGGGTCAGTATATGTATACGTTTTGCTGTGATGACTGGAAACTGAATACTGTATTCATTTGGCAGATGCATTTATCTAAAGTGACTTAAACGTAAATGTATTTAATATGTGGAAAAACTGAAATTTTCATAACGCTGTTTATATAGGACGTTTCATGCTTTTATTGTTAATGTGCTTTAATTGATGTTTTTGTTAAGTTTGTTTTTGTATCAGTTTTCTTACATGCTTTTATCAATTCATGAAACATTTTAATTTTCATTTAGAGTAAAATGTTTTAGTTTTTTTGCAGTTGTCATGCTTTTTTCATTTTATGAAGGAAAATAACTTGTTTGTTCACTATAAATTGAAGTGTTTTTAAAATGTATTTTAATGTCCGGTTTTCTTTCATGTATTTGTTAAATTGTCATTTTATTTGTTACATAATTTATTCATTTAGACTTTCAATTGTTATATTTAGTTAACCTTGAGTTTCTGTTCAGTGGTGATGTGGATAAAGAAAGCAAAAAAGGAACTGGAACTATCACTGGCAACATTGTAATGTACATTAATCACACAGCAATGCCCATAGTATGGTTTAAGCGATTCACTCTGTTTGCTGTGACATGGGCATGTAAGGGATGGTTTGGAAAATTAAATAATTGTGAAATCCAAAATTTAAGACTAGCAATAGGAGATCCGATCAGAAATGTGATGTGCTCAATGCAAGATGTGATGTGAGCAGTATGCGATGTCAAGTGATATGACGTGTGAAGTAAGATGTTACGTGAGCTATGGGAGAATGTGACAAGTGAAGTGTGTAATGCAAAATGTAAGGTTAACAATCTAAGATGTGACTAGAGAATTTATGTGTGTAAGCCATGATTTGAACTAAGCGATGCGTAATGTGAGCAATTTGAGATGTGTCAAGCCTTGTAAAGTGTGTTATCAATGGTGTGATTTGAGCATTGTTGGATGTGACAAGTGGTGCAAAGTCTGTAACCTGTGATGTGAGCAGTGCAAGATGTGTCATGCCATGTCAAGTGTGTAAGGCCAGTTGTGACAAGTAATGCTGAGTTTGTAATGCCTGATGTGAGTGATTTTAAGATATGACAAGACATGTGAAGTTTGTAATAAGTGGTGTCCAAACAAAAATCCAATTGTGTAATGCAAGTTGAAGTGTGTGATGTGCCGTGTGATGTTTGAGTGAGAAGAGTCAAGTTATGTGAAGTTTGCATTCTGTGGTGGGAACTGAGCAATATGTAATGTGAAGCGTGTAAGATGCAGTGTGTATTACAAGTTGAGGTGTTTTATGCGCAGTGTGTGTGACGCGTGCAATTCACAGTGTGATGTTAGTAATGTGATACACTACTAATATTACACACTTCACATTACTTGACATGTGAGACTTGTCAAGTAATGTGAAGTGTGAAATGCACAGTGTGAATTTAGTAATGTGAGATGTGTCAAGTAATGTGAAGTGTATAATGTACACTGTGATTTTAGTAATGTGAGATGTGTCAAGTAATGTGAAGTGTGTAATGCAAAGTGTGATGTTAGTAGTGTGAGACGTGTCAAGTAATGTGAAGTGTGTAATGTAAAGTGTGTGATGTTAGTATTGTGAGATGTCAAGTAATGTGAAGTGAGTGTGTGATGCTAGTGGTGTGAGAACTGTCAAGTAATGTGAAGTGTGTAATACACAGTGTGATGTTAGTAGTGTCAGATGTGTCAAGTAATAAGTGTGTAATGCACCGTGTAGTGTGAGATGTGTCAAGTAATGTGAAGTTTGCATTCTGCATTGGGAACTGAGCAATATGTAATGTGAAGTGTGTGAGACGCAGTGTGTATTGCAAGTTGAGGTGTGTTATGCGCAGTGTGTGTGAAGTGTAATCCATAGTGTGATAGTAGTGTGAGATGTGTCAAGTAATGTGGAGTGTGTACCTGTGGAATGAAGTGTACAATATGCAATGTGAAGTGTGTGTGAAGTGTGCAATGCAAGGTGTGGTGATAGCAGTGTGAAGTGACGGGCGATTCAAAGTGCAATCCATAAAACTAGAAATGTTAGATCTGATGAGCAAGGTGATGGGGTTAATATAAGATGTGAAGTGTTGACATATCTATTTTATTTGTTGATCGGTTTTTATAAATTTTTTTTTTATAAATTTTTTTTTTTTTTTTTTTTTTTTGTTACTCATACAATATATGCAGACCACATCCATTTGTATCACATCCATAATTTGTGTTCTATATTTTTCTTTTAAACCATGGCCATAATTATGTATATGATTAAGTTAATGGTTAGCAAAGGTAACCATGCTCTTTAGGATATTTTTGGCTTAATCAGTGTGAAATTCAAGATGAATAGGGCACGGTGTATGTGGATATGTGATTGCAAGGTGTAGAATGTATAATATCTAATATCATTGAGTCATAACTAACCAGGCTTTAATTAGAAGATTTTGAAGTTGAAATTCACCTGAGGTTTAAAATGGTTTGTCTTAAGGAATAATACTGAAGTATATATTCCAGATGATGCAGTGGATTTTTCCGTCTCTGTGGTGCTCTTGTGTTTTGCTGTATAAGCTTTCCTGTTTTCTGTCCATCACAAACTTTTAGTTTAACAAAGGATCATGGATGAACATGATCATGGACATCAGGAGAAACCTCATTCTACTCACCATCATGAACTGCAGTAGAGCCATTCAGGTTCCTTGGCACCACGATCTCTCAGGATCTGAAGCAGGACATTCATGCATACTCTTCTCAAGAAAGAGTTCAGCTGTCAACATAATATATAATAACTTATATAATGTGCTGTTCCATCACCATCTTGTACAGCTGAACATCACACTGATCTTTCAGCTCTACAGTGAGGATTGTATCACTGTCACTTCTGTCTCTACTATTCAAGAAGTTTCAGAGTGAACTGTCAACATTTGGTCAGTGATACAAAGCACTGAGCACAAAAGTGACCTTTTATATATGGAACTTGATTATTTGTAATACATCTGTACAAATATGTACAGGTTTGTATGTATGTATGGTTTTTTAACAATATGGACTTTTTAAAATACTTTATTTTTAGATTGTATGTAAACTGGTCTGGGAATTTTAAGTCCATGATGACATAAGGCCAATATAATAAAATAAATAATGTATGGGTCTGTTTTAATAATCCCTAAAGGATATCTGGAAATTTTAAATCCATGATGACATAAGGCCAATATAATAAAATAAATAAAAAATGTGTGGGTCCGTTCTTTCAATAATCCCTGAAGGATATTTATCCATTGTGAAGTACAATTTGAATCAACATTGTGAAAAAAGAGCTTTGATCGTCCTGTATTAACCACTTCAATGACTTTTTTTAGTGCATTAAGCTCCGCTGTCGAAGTGAATGTTAAGATCCCAAGCGTGCATTTAGAATTTATAACTTGATATGACACACTTAGCATGTCCATATTTGCACAGATAGGTTGATGCATGGTGGGATTAACGTTAGCAATAAAACTTATATACTATTTTCCTGTTCAAAATGGCACACAATAAGAACTCTTCTCAAAAACTGCAATTGTGTGTTTATGTAAAGTTATTGAACTGTAATGTCACATTTTAACTTTAAGAGTTTCGCTTATGAAATTTATTGTGTTACATCTTAGTTCGTTTCACACTTATTTACATCACAGTTTCCTTGCACTGTATTATGTCAGAATTCAATGTGTTCTGTTGTACATTATAGTTCAATTTACATGTTTTACATCATCACATTTTGCTTCATAGTGTTTTACATCATCACATTTTGATTCATAGTGTTTTACATCATCACATCACATTTTGATTGATTCATATTGTCAGTTCACAGGGTATTACATCACAGTTTGATTGACACACTATTACATCACATCACAGGCTTACACATCTCTATGCATGGTAGCCAACAATCCTACACACTGAGCTATTGGTGATTGTTGGAAGCACCTCATTTTTTTTTCCACCTTGTGCAGTAAAGAAATGGTTGGCACCCATTTACCTCTGTAGTGTGTTGAAGCAGTGTGTGTTTAAGCACATTTCCGAAAACTTTCCCACCGCTCCGGCCATCAGTCTCTGATAGCTCACTGTGTAGGGTTGTAGGCTGTCATTGGATTATATATATATAGTCCCCCCTCCCCCAACTGTCTAGATGTGGATATATATATATATATGTGTGGATATATATATATATATATAGTCCCCCCTCCCCAACTGTCTAGATGTGGATATATAAATCCATATACTGTCTAGATGTGGATATACCTATATCTATATGTATATATCTCTATAGATATATCTCTATAGATATATCTCTATATCTATAGAGATATATCTATATATCTATAGAGATATATCTATATATATATTTATATAGATATATCGATATATATATTTATATATATATATATATATATATCTATCTATATCTCTATATAGCGTCTGTATATTTGTATTATAGATATAAAGATAAGTCTGTATTCATATATATATTTTCTATATATCCCACATGTAGATATTTCTCTCTCTCTCTGTGTGTCTCTCACTATATACATATAAATCTATATCTAAATATATCTCTCTATACCAGTGTGTGTGTGTGTGTGTGTGTATATATGGGAGTACTCACAAGTTTATTTGGCTGTTTCCACGATATATGTCACATTGCCTGGGGCTTGAACCCAGGTCTCTCTAGGGTGATGGACTGTCCGCATGACAGCCTACAACCCTACACAGTGAGCTATCAGAGACTGATGGCCGGAGCGGTGGGAAAGTTTTCGGAAATGTGCTTAAACACACACTGCTTCAACACACTACAGAGGTAAATGGGTGCCAACCATTTCTTTACTGCACAAGGTGGAAAAAAAAATGAGGTGCTTCCAACAATCACCAATAGCTCAGTGTGTAGGATTGTTGGCTACCATGCATAGAGATGTGTAAGCCTGTGATGTGATGTAATACTGTGTCAATCAAACTGTGATGTAATACCCTGTGAACTGACAATATGAATCAATCAAAATGTGATGTGATGATGTAAAACACTATGAATCAAAATGTGATGATGTAAAACACTATGAAGCAAAATGTGATGATGTAAAACATGTAAATTGAACTATAATGTACAACAGAACACATTGAATTCTGACATAATACAGTGCAAGGAAACTGTGATGTAAATAAGTGTGAAACGAACTAAGATGTAACACAATAAATTTCATAAGCGAAACTCTTAAAGTTAAAATGTGACATTACAGTTCAATAACTTTACATAAACACACAATTGCAGTTTTTGAGAAGAGTTCTTATTGTGTGCCATTTTGAACAGGAAAATAGTATATAAGTTTTATTGCTAACGTTAATCCCACCATGCATCAACCTATCTGTGCAAATATGGACATGCTAAGTGTGTCAAATCAAGTTATAAATTCTAAATGCACGCTTGGGATCTTAACATTCACTTCGACGGCGGAGCTTAATGCACTAAAAAAAGTCATTGAAGTGGTTAATACAGGACGATCAAAGCTCTTTTTTCACAATGTTGATTCAAATTGTACTTCACAATGGATAAATATCCTTCAGGGATTATTGAAAGAACGGACCCACACATTTTTTATTTATTTTATTATATTGGCCTTATGTCATCATGGATTTAAAATTCCCAGATCAGTTTACATACAATTTAAAAATAGTTATTTAAAAGTCCATATTGCTAAAAAACTGTGTGCAAGCCTATGAAATGTTTGTGTTCCTTTGATAGTTCCACCCAGCATTTCAATAATTTTGTATTGTTGAGCTCTATTTTGGGTAGAAAATTCTAGATAGTGTACATATTTTTACGGATGTATTACAAATATTCAAAATTCATATATAAAAGGTCACTTTTTAGAGACAGAAGTGACAGTGATGCAATCCTAACTTTAGAGCTGAAAGATCAGTGTGATGTTCAGCTGTACAAGATGGTGATGGAACAGCACATTATATAAGTTATTATATATTATGTTGACAGCTGAACTCTTTCTTGAGAAGAGTATGCATGAATGTCCTGCTTCAGATCCTGAGAGATCGTGGTGCCAAGGAACCTGAATGGCTCTACTGCAGTTCATGATGGTGAGTAGAATGAGGTTTCTCCTGATGTCCATGATCATGTTCATCCATGATCCTTTGTTAAACTAAAAGTTTGTGATGGACAGAAAACAGGACAGCTTATACAGCAAACACAAGAGCGCCACAGAGACGGCAATCCACTGCATCATCTTAGATTTATACATCGCTATTATTCCTTATGAAAAACCATTTTAAACCTCAGGTGAATTTCAACTTCATCAAAATCTTCTAGTAAAAGCCTGGTTAGTAATGACTCAGTGATATTAGATATTATACATTCTACACCTTGCAATCACATATCCACATACACCGTGCCCAATTCATCTTGCCTTTCACACTGATGGAGCCAAAAATATCTGAAAGAGAATGGTTATATTTGCTAACCATTAACTTAATCAGCTATATAATAATAGACATGGTTTAAAAGATCAATATAGAACACAACTTAAAAATGGATGTGGTCTGTATATATTGTAGAGACAGAGATAAACGGAAGAGCAGGAGGGAGTCAAAGTATGTTATAAAATTTTTACAGTATATTTAAAAAAAATCTCTAGTTGTATTACAATTAAATTGCACACATTACATCTTGCATATCATAAGTTCTTGTGAAAACAATACGAAGCAGATACATTTAAAATAAAGTAGGAAAACCAATACATAAGAATTGTAACGTTTTAACTAGTAAATGGACAAAACTAAATAAACCAAAGAGTAATAAAAAACAAGAACCAACAAATAAAATAGATCTGTCAACACTTCACATCTTACATTGACCCCATCACTTCAGACTGCCAACATCACACCTTGCATTGCACACTTCACATACACTGCACTCTTCATACACCTCACATTAAACACTTCAACTTTCAATACACACTTCACATTGCATATTGTAAACTTTATTCCGCGTGTTACACACTTCACATTACTTGACACATCTCACACTACTCTCACACTGTGGATTGCACGCTTCACACACACTGCGCATAACACACCTTAACTTGCAATACACACTGCATCTCACACACTTCACATTACATATTGCTCAGTTCCCATTGCAGAATGCAAACTTCACATTACTTGACTCTTCTCACTCAAACATCACACGGTACATCACACACTTCAACTTGCATTACACAATTGGATTGTTGATTGGACACCACATATTACAAACTTCACATGTCTTGTCATATCTTAAAATCGCTCACATCACATCAGGCATTACAAACTCAGCATCACTTGTCACAACAGGCCTTACACACTTGACATGGCATGACACATCTTGCACTGCTCACATCACAGGTTACAGACTTTGCACCACTTGTCACATCCAACAATGCTCAAATCACACCATTGATAACACCCTTTACAAGGCTTGACACATCTCAAATTGCTCACATCACGGGTCGCTTAGTTCAAATCATGGCTTACACACATAAATTCTCTAGTCACATCTTAGATTGTTCACCTTACATTTTGCATTACACACTTCACTTGTCATATCCTTCCATAGTTCACGTAACATCTTACTTCACACGTCATATCACTTGACATCGCATACTGCTCACATCACATCTTGCATTGAGCACATCACATTTCTGATCAGATCTCCTATTGCTAGTCTTAAATTTTGGATTTCACAATTATCTAATTTTCCAAACCATCCCTTACATGCCCATGTCACAGCAAACAGAGTGGATCGCTTAAACCATACTATGGGCATTGCTGTGTGATTAATGTACATTACAATGTTGCCAGTGATAGTTCCAGTTCCTTTTTTGCTTTCTTTATCCACATCACCACTGAACAGAAACTCAAGGTTAACTAAATATAACAATTGAAAGTCTAAATGAATAAATTATGTAACAAATAAAATTACAATTTAACAAAAAATTTTAAGAAAACCAGACAATATACATTTTTAAAACACTTCAATTTATAATGAACAAACAAGTTATTTTCCTTCATAAAATGAAAAAAAAAAAAAACATGTCTCATGAATTGATAAAATCATGTAAGAAAACTGATACGAAAACAAATCAAACTTAACAAAAACATCAATTAAAGCACATTAACAATAAAAGCATGAAACATCCTATATAAACAGGGTTATGAAAATTTCAGTTTTTCCACATATTAAATACATTTACGTTTAAGTCACTTTAGATAAACGCATCTGCCAAATGAATACAGTATTCAGTTTCCAGTCATCACAGCAAAACGTATACATATACTGAACCCCGATTAATTAATATACAACCACAAAAAAACGTCATGATAAAAGCATGAACAAAAGTTTAAATGAAAAAAGTATATGAAGAATAACTTGATGAAAAAGAAAATAAAAAGGTTATGACAAAAGTATAAAACAAAACTTCTAAATAATTATATTTTTATAAAATTATATAAAAACAGGATTATAAATTTTTTATATTAGTGTATATGTCTGTATCTAAGGACTTGACTAACTAACAAGACTAAAGCTAAAGAGCTTTAAAAGCTTTCATTCAGTTCCAGTTGACAATTTTAACACCTTTAAAAAAAACTGCAATTACTTACCTTCACAATAAGCTCCGGTTGAGGTTTTACTGCTTCTGATCTTCTACAGCTGAATTGCCCCTGGATTCAAACACCACAGCTTTCATCTAAGAGAAACTGGCCACAAAGACAAATACAATTGACATCTTCAAAGCAAGCAGATGACAGTCATCCTTTCTTTCCCTTCAATAGCTAGCACAGAATAAAGTAATTAGGTTTTAAGGAGTTTAGGTAAATTTGGAGAGAGGAAATGAAGGGATTGAGGTGATGGCACTTATGAAAGGAAATTGGGAATCCTGACATATTTCAAGAGATATCTGACTTGACTTCTCTTTTTTGACTATATTCGGTCTCAAATTGAAATTAAAACAAATATCATATACATTTGAAACACAGGAACTGGAGAAAGAATGGAGAAAGAAAAAAAAGTGTGAGGAACATAAATTTGACAAAGATAGCCGTATTAAAAACTGGCCTATAAAAGGAATTGTACAAGAAAAAACAACACATTAATGGCAGAAAAATGATTTCTGTAAATAAACCGTTTACAAAGTATAACGGCTAGTCGAGGTTCAGGAGGTGAACGCTGGCCAGAAGTAAAAGCTGGTTGGAGCTTAAGCAGGGAAGTTAAGTTTTGTCCTTCATCAGGCATTGAAAGTTTAAAAACAATTGTTAAAGATTAAAAATGTATAGAATTTTCAAAAAAGTGTAGTTAAAATAAATACCAACTGGTGAGGATAAAGCAGTACAAGTTAAAAATAAACAATTCAAAGGCAAAAAAATGTATTGACATTGGGACAAAAAACATCACCAGCTGGTGCAGGCTGGTCTGTGATGGCTGGTCAGGGCAAAAGCATGGAAGTGAAGGCAGGTCGGGATCAGCAGTGAAAGTTGAATCAAAATTGCAACAAGGGTAAAACAAATGAGTAAACAAATACCTCTGAAAAGTTATTGAAATTTAAATAACATTGAACAAAGTTAAACCAACTCCATTTAATCATGTGGAAAGTCTATACATGATCAAAGTAATTCCAACAACCCAACATTTCAGTGTAGTGCAGACTGGTCAGAACTTATTCCAGTTGGCAGTGAACGCTGAAAAACAATTACAGGTGAATTATTGAAATTTGAACGGAAAGAAACTAATTTCTGGTTAGGGTTGGTCAGATCTCGGTATTGATGGAAGTGAAGGCTGGTTATGGCTCAGATGGTGAAGGATGGTCACATTTTTCCCCATTTCTTAAATTGTATGGAATGTTTAAAAATGACATTTGACCAATCCCCTGCGAAGACCTCGTCTGTGACGATCATCAGGATACGACCACAGCACACAGATGTCTTCTTCATTCTGCTGCAGCCTGGACTTGAACTGCTGGATTCGTCTGGTCAGAGGACAACTAGCCCCCCAGCTGAGCCTGGTTTCTCCCAAGTTTTTTTTTCTCCATTTCTGTCACCGGTTACGGTTTCCTTGCCACTGTCGCCTCTGGCTTGCTTTGTTGGGGCCCCTCATTTACAACGATATCGTTGATTTGATTGAATTTGAACGCACACACACTTAAGTAAACAAAGACATCAACGAATTGAAAATGAATGCACAGACACCATAAAACTGAACAGAGATAACTTCAACGAAATCCATAATGTATTGCCTTTTAACATTAAGCATTATGACACACGGTGCACTAATTAATGTTGTTAAGCTGCTTTGATGCAATGTATTTTGTCTAAAGCGCTATATAAATAAAGGTGACATTGACAGTTTGGTCCTGCAGGTGTAGTGGCCATGAGGTCTAGTTGAGGCCCAGGCAGTGAAGGCGGCCCAGCCAGTGAAGGCGGCCCAGGCAGTAAAGGAGGCCCAGGCAGTAAAGGAGGCAGTGAAGGAGGCAGTGAAGGCGGCCCAAGCAGTAAAGGAGGCCCAGGTAGTGAAGGTGGCCCAGGCATTAAAAGAGGCAGTAAAGGGTGCAGTGAAGGCGGCCCAAGCATTGAAGGTGGCAGTAAAGGAGGCCCAGGCAGTGAAGGCGGCCCAAGCATTGAAGGTGGCAGTAAAGGAGGCCCAGGCAGTGAAGGCCGCCCAAGCAGTAAAGGAGGCAGTTAAGGAGGCCCAGGCAGTAAAGGAGGCAGTTAAGGAGGCCCAGGCAGTAAAGGAGGCATTGAAGGCGGCCGAAGCAGTAAAGGAGGCAGTGAAGGCGGCCCAGGAAGTAAAGGAAGCAGTGAAGGCGGCCCAGGCAGTAAAGGAGGCCCAGGCAGTAAAGGAGGCCGTGAAGGCGGCCCAGGCAGTAAAGGAGGCAGTGAAGGCGGCCCAGGCAGTAAAGGAGACAGTAAAGGCGGTACAGGCAGTAAAGGCGGCAGTGAAGGCGGCCCAGGCTGTAAAGGAGGCAGTGAAGGCCACCCAGCAACTAAAGGAGGCAGTAAAGGAGGCCCAGGCATTAAAGGAGACTGTGAAGGCGGCTCAGGCAGTAAAGGAGGCAGGAAGGTGGCCCAGGCAGTAGAAGAGGCAGTGAAGGCAGCCAAGGCAGTAAAGGATGCAGTGAAGGCGGCCAGGCAGTAAAGGAGGCAGTAAAGGAGGCAGTAAAGGAGGCAGTGAAGGCGGCCCAGTCAAGTAAAGGAGGCAGTGAAGGCGGCCCAGGCAGTAAAGGAGGCAGTAAAGGAGGCCCAGGCAGTAAAGGAGGCAGTAAAGGTGGCAAAGGCAGTAAAGGAGGCAGTAAAGACGGCCCAGGCAGTAAAGGACGCAGTAAAGGCGGCCCAGGCAGGAAAGTAGGCAGTGAAGGCGGTCCAGGCAGTAAAGGCAGCAGTGAAGGGGGCCCAGGCAGTAAAGGCAGCAGTGCAGGCGGCCAAGGCAGTAAAGGAGGCAGTAAAGGAGGCCCAGGCAGTAAAGGATGCAGTGAAGGCGGCACAAGCAGTAAAGAAGGCAGTAAAGGAGGCCCAGGCAGTAAAGGCGGCCCAGGCAGTAAAGGAGGCAGTGAAGGAGGCCCATGCAGTAAAGGTGGCCAAGGCAGTAAAGGAGGCAGTGAAGGCGGCCCAGGCAGTAAAGGAGGCTGTAAAGGCAGCCCAAGCAGTAAAGGAGGGAGTAAAGGCAGCCCAGGCAGTAGAGGAGGCAGTGAAAGCGGCCCAGGCTGTTAAGGAGGCAGTGAAGGCGGCCCAGGAAGTAAAGGAGGCAGTGAAGGCGGCCCAGGCAGTAAGGAGGCAGTGAAGGTGGCCCAGGAAGTAAAGGAGGCAGTGAAGGTGGTCGAGGCAGTAAAGGAGGCAGTGAAGGTGGCTGAGGCAGTAAAGGAGTTAGTTAAGGTGGCTGAAGAAAAAATACTTACCTGTCTGTTAAGGCAGATTGGGGCTCAGGCAGTGAAGGCTGGTTGACGCTGCAGAAAAAAAATACTTACCTGTCTGTTAAGGCGGGTCTGGGGCTGACACAGTGAAGGCTGGTCGAGGCCGCAGAAGAAAAAAAACCCGTCTGTGAAGGCCTGTTTGGGGCTTAGGCAGGTAAGGCCGGTCGAGGCTGAAGAAAAATATACTTAACTTTATGTGAGGGCTGGTTTGGGGCTCAGGCAGTGAAGGCTGGTCAAGGCTGCAGAAAAAAATACTAACCTGTCTGTGAGGGCTGGTTTGGGGCTCAGGCATCTGAGGCTGGTTGAGGCTGCAGAAAAAAAATACTTGCCTGTCTGTGAGGGCTGGTTTGGGGCTCAGGCAGTGAAGGCTGGTCGAGGCTGCAGCAATGCAAGCTAAAAAATACTTACCTGTCTGCAAAGGCTGGACTAGCAAGTAAAGCATTTAATTACAGGTTGGCTGTAAAGACTGGTTGGGACAAACCTATAAAAGTTGAATCAATATTTACCAGCCAGCAGTGTATGCTGGTCCGGGCTGTAGTTGATGCAAGTTGAATATAATTAGGTAGGGAGAAGTGGTCATCTTGTGTCCGGGGGCCCAGAAGCAGCTGCCATCATGATGTTTTGGCCACCAATAATGTGTGTCCTGCAGGCAAGATTTCCTCAACCCTCCAAAAATAAATAAAGAATAAATAAGCCAATATCCATTGAAATATCCAACTCTATAAATATTTATTAAAGACCAATTTGGACGTGAACACTATAAATAAAAAATGCAAACCTGAATGTGGAGAGAAAATATTTTGTTACCACATTTGTTGGAAGCAAAAGTTAAAATCAGGCAATGGATTTTTATATATGCGAAAGCCCTAACAAAACGCAAAAACCTGATCTTATATTAGATTAGATTAGATTAAACTTTATTGTCATTGCACATGTAGGATACAAGGCAAATGCAGTTAGCATCTAACCAGAAGTGCAATAAGCAGTAAATTCAGGATATATATGTATATATACAATAATTATACAGAATATATGAATATAGATAAGTATTATGGACAGATTTACAGATTAACATACAAGCAGATAAACAGGCAGGTGTGCTATGAACTTAGTTTACTTACAGATTTACTCCTGCTGGAACAAAGATTGTTCTGTTACAAATCCAGAATTTAACAAAAGAACACAATTATTTTCAATAAAATGAACAAACAAAGCTAAAACACCAGAAACAAACATGTGAATACAAACAAAGAATGACAAAAGACAAGAGAAACCAAAGTGAAGTGTGTATATACACACCTGGTAGGCCACACATCATGAGACACAGGTGATGGCCATCAATGAGTAGTCCAACAAGGGATTATGGGAATGGTAGTGTGCTGTAGCACTGCAGTTCCCTTTCTGTCGGTCTCTCGACGTTGTGTCGGAGAACGACAGGATGGGGTTCGCTCCTGAGAACCAATCAACTCCAACTATATTAAAAAGGCCAATGGGAATTGGCGAATGAAATTTGCATGCCGGGCCCCGCCCCGGACATCCGGGTATAAAAGGGGAGCCGGCGTGCTCATTCATTACCTTTTTGTTCTTCGGAACCTGCGGATGACTTCCAGTCTGATGCTGAAATCAACTTCTGACGATCTTCCTGCTGGTGTGACGACGCGATTGCAGTGGACTGTCCCTCTTCAAGGCTCCCCTGTGCGTTTCGGCAGAAGGCAGAGAGTGTCTGGAATTCTTCTTTTTTCTAAATAAAAGAGCAATTTCTAAGCAGCGTGTTGCCTCATGGCTCACAGCTGCTCCCTGGATTGCGGCGGATTCGTCATAGACGGGGACACCCATAGCGCTTGCATCTCGTGTTTGGGTCTCCAACACGCTGAAGCGGCGTTCATGGGACCGACCTGCCCGCACTGCGAGCAGATGTCGATTAAGACGTTGCGGTCACGGGTGGCTTCTTTCCCAGGAAAGCGAGCCACCACTTCGTCAGCTCCCTTTGGTTCATTGACTGCGGCTACGGCACGGTCAACAGCCTCAGCGAGCGGCGTTAGTGATTATGAGGGTTTTATGGATGTCACCCCGTCAGCCTCCGGCTCGCGGAACTTCCATATCTCTGCACGCTCGTCAACCCCGTCGGCAAGAGGTGGTACGCCGTCTCTTGCTTCCCTACGGGATGAGGACGAATTGTCAGTCGCGGCATCGGAGGGCGCCCTGCTGGATTCAGATCCGGATGACGCCCTAGAGCTTCCGTCTCTGACGGGTAAGTCTCGGGATGATCCGGATCCGGAGATGGCGGCCATGCTTTCCCGGGCCGCCGCGAGCATTGGGCTTCAGTGCACGGCCCCGCCGTCACCCCAGCACTCGCGACTGGATGCATGGTACCTGGGGTCCGGACAGGGCTCTAAGCCACGTTCGGCTCCAGTGCCATTCTTCCCGGAAGTGCACGAGGAGATTACGAAGTCGTGGAATGCGCCGTTCTCGGCGCGTACACGGCAGACGGTTTCCTCTGCCCTCACTTCCCTCGATGGGGGAGCAGTCAGGGGCTATGTCGACATACCCCAGGTGGAGCGGGCTGTTGCGGTACATCTGTGCCCTCAGGCCGCGTCCACTTGGAGAGGTCGACCACGGCTCCCATCCAGGGTGTGTAAGTTTTCTTCGACTCTCGGGTCAAGAGCTTACACTGCCGCTGGAGAAGCTGCTTCTTCGCTCCATGCCATGGCTATCCTGCAGGTCCACCAGGCCAAGGCACTCAAGGAGCTGGACGAGGGAAGTTCCGACCCCGCAGTTCTGCAGGAGCTGCGCACTGCGACTGACCTGGCCCTTCGGGCCACTAAGGTTACGGCGCGTGCCCTGGGTCGGACGATGTCCACTTTGGTGGTGCAGGAGAGACATCTCTGGCTCAACCTTGCGCAAATGCGGGAGGCCGAGAAGGTGGGCTGTTTGGAGACACGGTGGAGGACTTCTCGCAGCAGTTCTCCGCCGTGCAGAGGCAGACGGAGGCTATCAGGCATATCCTCCCACGTCGTAGCCGGGCAGCCTCCGGGCCGCCCAGGCTCCGTGCTCAGTCTGCCCCCAGACAGCCTCGCCCCTCCCAACCGACCCCTCCGGTTGTATCTCTCCCTCAGGCGGCGACCCGGAGAACGGCGAATCGGAGGAGAGCGACGCCCCCCCGTCAGCACCCACCTCGTAGGAAGCGTGGGAGGCGATCATGACGGGAGGCACCCAGCGGAGGATACACCATCACGCCCGGTCCTGGGGATACCATCTCCAAAGTGGCCGGAGCGGGACGTTCCTGCCACGTCCCAACTCGTGCCGGGCCCCTTTCAGGGCCTGGTGCCCACCCTCTCACAAAGGAGCAGTTTCCTCCCCTGGGTTTATAACACAACCGTTGAAAAGCACTCTCTAAGCGACGGTGCACGGTTACAAGACGTTGCGTCAGTCCGACTCGACGTTGCGTCAATCTGACTCGACGTTGTGTTGAGACTCGACGTTGCGTGACAGCAGCGGCGCCGCAACTAGACACACTCTCGGTCGGACGGTGTGCTATTCGGCAGCCCCCAAGAGCAGGTAAGTACTCGGGACAGCAAGCTTCCAGGGCTTCCGCCCTAAGACGAAGCAGCCGTCCTGAGAGCCACAGAACCCCCCTCCAGGGGAATGGTGAGGGAGATCGTTCCTCTCGTTTCGTTTTCCCGACTACCGTATGCATGAATTATGCTCGGACCGGGGCGGTAACCAGACAGAACGATCCGTCTCGGCTATGCGATCCAGTTCGCACAACAACCTCCCAAGTTTCGGGGAATCCTATTCACCTCGCTACGAGGGAAAGATTCCACCGTCCTTCGGTAGAGGTCGCGGCTCTTTTGGCAAAAGAAGCGATCAGCCCCGTACCCATAGCCGAGATGTCGTCGGGCTCCCACAGCCCGCACTTCATCATCCCCGTGAGAGGTGGAGGGCGGCGCCTAATTCTGGACTTGCATTACTGAACCAGTGTCTTCAAAGACTGCCGGTCAGAATGCTAACACAGAAGCGCATCCTCGAAGCTGTCAGATACGAGGAATGGTTCGTGGCAACCGACCTAAAGGACACGTACTCCCACGTCTCGCTACTTCCTCGGCACAGACCGTTCTTACGGTGAGCCCTCAGAGAGCGGGCGTACCAGTATGGGGTCCTGCCCTTCGGACTGTCCCTACATTCCCGCGTCTTCACGGAAGCCGCACTTGCCCTCCTGAGAGGATGGAGCGTGCATGTACTGAACTATCTCAGCGGTTGGCCTACCTAGGCTCACTAGCGAGATCTAGTGTGTACACACAGGGACCTGGTGCCTCAGCACCCAAGCCGATTGGGTTTAAGGGTCAACCGAGAAAAGAGCATCTCTCTTCTTGGGATGGGACGAGACTCTGTCACCAGGTTTGCACGACTCACGGTAGAACGTGCCCAAGCCTTACTGCTATGTCTGAGTAACTCAGGCGTCCAGTGGTCGCCCTGGGGAACTCCCAGAGGCTCCTGGGGCATACGGCATCCCCAACCAGGGTCCGCCCGCTTGGGTTGATGCACACGCGACCACGCAGGCAGTGGCTTCAGGAGTGCGTGGCACACGGACACCAGGCGGATTGCCATTACGCCTCAGTGTTGGAGCACCCTAGCCCCATGGTCTTTCAGGACCCTTTTACGAGTGGTAAGATCCCTCGGCCAGGTTCCGAGGCGCGTTGTGGTGACAACCGACGCCTCCCTGTTGGGTTAGGGAGCAGTGTGCAACGGGCATACAGTTTCGGGTCGATGGAGGGGTCCCCGATTGTACCGACACGTCAGTGGTCTGGAGTTGGTAGCGGTCATGCTCACCCTCAAGAGGTCTCTACCTCTAATGGGAGGCAAGCATGTGGAAATCCGCTTAGACAACACGGCAGCTGTAGCATATACTTACCGCCTAGGGGCGGTATGCTCGCGCCGAATGTCCCAACTTGCCCGACGCCCCCTCCTGTGGAGTTAGCAGTGAGTAGGACCCTGCGCGCCATATTTATCCAGGGCTATCTAACCCAGAGAGCCAACGTGCTCTCTTATCAGATGCTGCCCCAAGAGGAATGGCGACTCCACCCCGGGATGATCCGGCTGGTGTGGGAACAGTCCGACCAGGCACAGGTGGTCCTGGTTGCTTCGTCGGACAACACCCGTCGCCGTCTGAGATACCCCTTGACCGAGGGTTTCCTCGACAGGGATGCTCCGGCGCACAGCCGGCCCCGGGACAAGTGGAAGTTCCACTTCCCCCCAGTGAGCTTTCTTGCACCGGTCCCGTGCAAGGGCAGGGATGAGGAACACCAGGTCCTACTGGCCCAGCCAGGCTTGGTTTGCAGAGCTAGTTCTCTAGCAATAGCTCCCCCCTAGCCCATTCCCCCAGGGAAGATCCGTCTGTCTCAGGGGAAGGGTACGGTGTGGCACCCGCGACCTGACCTCTGCAGGTCTGGTCCCTGGACGGGACGAGGAGATCCTGAAAGAGTAACCCCGACGGTGGCGGGGACGATCGTTCAGGCGAGAACATCTGCCACGAGGCGTCTGTACGCCGCAAAGTGGTGTGTCTTCTCGTCCTGGTGCTCCTCACATGGTGAAGAGCCTGGAGGATGTTTGACCAGTGCAGTGCTGCCACACACCACGAGTTGGTAAAAGGTAAGTATTCTTGAGCAGCATAGCATGGTCACCAGGTCAAGGATGCAAGATGGGTTAATCCATCGCGTCCACGCTCCATACCCTCTTGGGATCTCGACGGGGTCCTAACGGGCCTTTCCGAGACCACTGTTGAGCCCCTAGTAGAGTCTGTTCTGGGAAGACAGGACTCCTAGTAGAGCTCACCCCAAGAGGGTAGGGGACCTACAAATATCCTTCGCATCCAAAGAGTGCCTACAGTTCGGACCGAATTAATCTCACGTCATCCTGAGACCCCGGTTCGACTACATACCCAAAGTTCCTACCATACCTTTTCGGGACCAGGTAGTGAACCTGCAGGCGCTCCCCACAGGGGAGGAAGACCCAACCCCGTCCGTGTTGTGTCTGGTACGAGCATTAGACTCTACCTAAACCGCACGCAGAGCTTCAGCTGCTCTGAGCAGCTGTTTGTTTGTTATGGAGGTCAGCAAAGAGGAGGGCTGTCTCCAAACAGAGACTGGCACACTGGATCGTAGATGCCATTTCCATGGCTTACCGATGCCAGAACCTACCCTGCCCACTTGCAGTGAGAACTCACTCTACCAGAGGCGTTGCCTCCTCGTGGGCAGTGGCTCAGGGAGCCTCTCTGGCAGACATCTGCACAGCTGCGGGTTGGGCTACGCCCAACACCTTTGCGAGGTTCTACAACCTCAGGGTGGAACCGGTATTAGCTCGGGTCCTACACAGATAGAGCTAACGGCCAACCGGGCGTACGCCTGCGAAAGGCCTTCTTACCTTTTTTAGGTAAGTGCCGTGCCTATTCGGCCTCTCTGCTTCCCTGGCAGGAAGTACAGGTCACCTATCCATCATTTAGCACCTTACGGTCACGGGCTGGGCGGAGCGGCCCTGTTGACTAGGCTGGAACATCGGTGCTGTTGTCCCTCTAGGTAAACCCCTTTTTCCAGCTGTGCTCCGTACGTAGTGGCTCCCCCATCAGGGGTGGCCCCGGCCGACGTAATTCCTTCAACAAAATTCTCCTACTCAGGCGAATGCGTGACCTCCTCTCACGTGGTGCTACCCACAAGGGTAAGCAATGCACACTATACCTCCATGAGTCATCTTCCCTTTTCAGGTGAGACCATTGGCATATTTCCACATATTAACCTCCCTACGGCAGGATGTGGCCTCCGTAACGCACTCCCTCCTTGAAGGGGCCGCGTTTCCCGGTGCAGTTAGCGGTCGGGCGGCTATCTCGCTGCAGTGATAGAAGGCCAGCGCCCCAAAGAGACCGGTGGTAAAGTACCTCTTATCTTTTCTCAAAGCTCTGGACGTCCTACCATTTCTCCACTGGTAGGTTACGCTCTCGGGTAGAAGCTCACACCTATGACGCACTAGAGTCAGTCAAGGTAGCTCCGCTGGAGATCGTGACACGGCACGGCGATGTGGCGTGTTACATTGGAACCCCATCCTGTCGTTCTCCGACACAACGTCGAGAGACCGACAGAAAGGGAACGTCTAGGTTACTATTGTAACCCCGGTTCCCTGATGGAGGGAACGAGACGTTGTGTCCTTCATGCCACACCGCTGTGCCGCCCGCTGCAACGGTCGTGGGTCATCCTCACGTTCCTCAGCACAAAAGGTAATGAATGAGCACGCCGGCTCCCCTTTTATACCCGGATGTCCGGGGCGGGGCCCGGCATGCAAATTTCATTCGCCAATTCCCATTGGCCTTTTTAATATAGTCGGAGTTGATTGGTTCTCAGGAGCGAACCCCATCCTGTCGTTCTCCGACACAACGTCTCGTTCCCTCCATCAGGGAACCGGGGTTACAATAGTAACCTAGACGTTTACAGGCATCATAGTCCTGCAGCTTTGTTTGACTAAACCGAATTGATTAAGCTCAATCTGTAAGAGAAAACATTATATGCCGCAAGAAACCTGTTACTCTTGTTAACATTAATACATTTAAGAGAATTAATGATAAGCAAAATACCTGCAAGAAAGGCATCAAACCAAGGTGACATATCAAGACATTTTTGATTTGTAAAAAAAAAAATGCAAAGCAAAAAAAATTTCAAACGAGTTTAGTAGCATGGTCACTGAAAAATAGATAAATAGAATTCATATTGTTTATTCACATGAAATTATTATTACAAATTCTGAGAAAAATAACTAATTAATATTTGAATAACACATTTTACCTATATGATCAAAATAAATCATTCTGTACAATTGCTTATTTAGCAGATATAAGGGTCAGTGCCACACATAGATCTTATGGGTATCATAAAAAAGTATAGAATAAACCCAAAACAGTGAATTTACAAACCTTATACTTCTATCCTCTAAATAAATGAATAGTTCCCTGGTGATTCAGAAGGACATTGATTTTTGTAATTTATTTTTAATACAGTGCAAATGTTAATTAGAAGAGATGTATAGGTTTTCCCTATGTATATCAGCAGAACTTCAGCGCTGATGATCCAGACTCGCTTCGTTTTCCTCACTACAAACACTCTTACACATTTTAATACACTCACAGATATAAAGATGCACATATAAGCACCAACAATGGTTAAATTTTATTGGGAATAATTTACTATTATTGAATCAACTTATACTATGCAACTTTTACTTTATACATTGTAATAAATGGCTTTAAAAGGTGAGCTACCAGGGACTTGTTCTGTCACCATACTAGTGAACTCCAGACATTACATCAACTGTGATGTCATTTTAATGTAAACTGATGTGACGAAATGACAAGTATACAGTGATGAGGATTACATTGCTTTAAGTCAAAAACTTATTTTATCGCTGAACACATAATAATGAAGTACCAAGGCATATCTATAAATCGTGTTTCATTGCTTGCTTAATTAACCTCGAGACAAGCATCCATCAAAATAAAATAAAAAAACCGATAGAATCTGTCACCATTCAAAATCCATTCAAAATAACCTTTGTCATTTTTTTTGCAGTTTACATCTAATTCTCTTATACGTAAATGGGCTGCTGACAGTATTCATAGGCAATGCTGTGAATGGATCAATTTCTTCACTATGCCTCGCTGTTCTTGGCTTGTGCAGAAACAAGAGAAAGTGCGTAAAGAGAACCTTAGGCATACCTACTGATTTAAGGCTGAAAATATTAGCATGGCATTGACATGAGGAGAAAAATAGTAAGCTTAAAATTAGGGAGAAATTGGTGGACTCGGTCAAAAAGTTTTCTTTAGAATACGTGACATCAAATGGTTGCCACATAAACCCACTACCAACCCTTTAAAGCAGTGCACCGTTTTTTTTAAAGACGAAAATAAGCAAGAAGCAAGTTCAAATTGAGAAAACAGCAAAGTCTATTTGAGAACATCACCATTATCCTATATGGGCCCGCAGATTGGTTTTAAATTCTGCGCACTAATGTTAACCCCTCAGCTAAGACCATACAGAGAAGTATTCGCATTTTCATTTATCAACATCAATTTAAAAATCTTCGCTAAATTCATAAAGTTCGGTTACAAACGTGTTTTATTATTTGACTGACAGTATCAACCAAAAAACACCAAATGACCATTTAACCTTAGAACTACACAATCGAGTTATGTTCCGATTGACTACCTGTGTTTGTGTCAACACAGAAAAAGAAAATGGTACCTTAGGTCAAAACAGAAATTGCAGAACTACTGCTCAAAAGAAACACAAAACTGACTCTGAAGACCAGCAGAACATGAAAATTAACACCCTTGTTGTATTGAGGAACCCAACCCCTATTGATGTTTGATACAAAACTTTGAGCATCTTGTGGTATTTTCATAGAAGTGATCGCATTTGAAATTGAAGATGCAAACTATTTTCATTCTGCCTTAATCATCGGCCATCTTCAATGCAAAAAGAACCACGTCCACCTATTATGCCTGGACATCCGCTTTTTTCCGCTTCCCTTTTATATGTGAAATTTAAGTGTTCTTGGAGCCATAGCAGTAACATCGAACCTAAAGCTTCCAGCAGTAGATGAGAACTGCAGCTACTGTTGAGTTCGAACAATTTTCATACGAGTTTGGGGAAGGGGTTCCTAAAACAAGCAAACAAATGTAAAAATTACTATATTTTAAAAAGCCGAATACTGACAATCATTATGTTATATGTAACATTAAAGGCATTTACACAAAATAATTTTAAAGGTGTACGTTTTGAATAACAGCTGTTAAAAAAATGTTTCTTAAAACAAGGTTTAATTTATAGTGCAAGTTGTAACTTAACCATTTGGATTCAAACAAAGAGGTTTCTCCAAGCTTAATGAGTAAATGGAGCTGAGACTTTGATGCTCCTAAAAGAAAATTTTTCGATGAAAAATTGCTAAATAAAAGTAGATCAGTGCCCTTCATTGTATGTTGTAAATATATAATACTTCTTAAATTGTCAATGACGAACACATGCAGGAAACGCTTTAGTTTAATGTTGTATGAATGTGGATATTTCCCATATGCATATTTTGCATCCGAAGGCTTTGGTTAACCCCCAGGAGCTCCGTGGAACCTTGCAATATCTCTTACAGAAGTAAAGGTGCAAATTCAAGAGGCCGAGGAGAATTCAGTGACTTTACATCTGCCTCCTTGACACTGGAAAGATCTGTTGTCTAGACAAAGAGGAAGAGAGAAGAGTGTCAGATTTTAGGGTCTTGATTTGCAGTTCTACCGCACCTTCAGCCATCGCTGAAACAAAACCGTTCATAGGCATGATTGATTGCTGGCAAAGCGTTATACACAAATCAGTGTTTTATTTACTTAACAGAAAGTTCTTTATTTTCATACACATCATAAAAGAATGAAAAATCTGTGCAGCATTCTCTTTCTAAAAAAAAAGAGAATATCCAAATGTTAATTTCAAAATCTTGAGACATCAAGAAAACTATGAACAAGCACTGGATTATACAAGTAAACAGCCACATATGATTGCTACTAGTTGGGTATGTGATAGTGTAACCTACAATGAAAATTCTGTCCTCATTTACTCTCCACTACCTCATGTCATCTCAAAATGTGTTACTTTGCAAAATTCAGTGTTTGGTGGTTTAAGTGTCTGATTAGTAAAACGTTGCATGACATTTTCCTGCTAGAGAAGACCAACTTAAATTTAATCTCTAGCAGGTACAATCCTGAAAGGTGTTAAGAGAGAGGGAAAATGTAATTCCAGGGGAAAAGTGATCTAATTTGAATCATCAGGGTCCAGTAGAAGGAACCTTCCATTATCTGAGTCAGTATCCTGAGTTCATCTGGTTTGATGTAGACACAAGGAGGAAATGGATCTGAATAACAATCGTTGTGGACGTACACAACAGAGTTCACAAATACTCACCTGAACCGACTTCAATGACACTTTTATGTGCTTGCTCACAAATGGATAAACAACTGTTCAGTTGTAATTACTTACCTGCCAATGCACATTTGCTTTTAGTTATGGCTTAGCCATGTGATGAACCTTTGGTCTTCTAAAGCGGGAGCTGGGTTTGTGGAATACAAGACCCTTTTCTCTTGAATACTGCACTGAATCCTTTCCCATTGACTTGATCCCTTTAATCAGAATCAGTTGCGGACCAAACCATAGGATAGGATGTCACAGAAATTCATGTAAAAAGTTTGTAAAAATGTTCTGCCTTGAGAGCAAACTGCGCGTATCAAATGAAATTCTCTGTGGAATGTCTTGTTCGGAGTAAGTGAAGACATCGATGAGAGGGAACCGCATTTATTCTTCGATAAACTGACGCCGTCACTGGTCATGAAGATCTTACCTCATTTGTTGTGGCCAGAGTAGCTCCATCCTATAACCATCAGACAGATCTTGGAGTATAAAATTCCAGAAAAATGGGGAAAGGTGAACCTTTCCAAGGAGGAGAGCTTAGAAAGACCTTTAATCAGTTTGTTCCTCCCCACAAAGAATTGCTTACAAAGCAGTAGAATCAGATTCATTTTTATACTCCACGCTCTTCGTATTTTGGAGGTTATTGGGAAAGGAAATTGAAGGCGAGTAAATGAGGACAGAATTTTGATTTTTTTTGGTAAAGAATCATTATAACTTTTTTGTTAATCTAACCCTAATAGAAGTATGCAAATTTTATACACAATATATAACATAATTTCCATTTTCGAAATTCCGAGAGGTTTGATCACGTTTTGGAGATGAAATCATCCCCAAACAAGGGTTCAGTGTCAATGACTGAAGGAAAAAAAGAAAACCTTTAGTTTCATTGGAGACATTCTCGTTGATGAATCCATCCATTCCAAGAAATCCACCTGACCGACCACTATAGACAAGTGACTCACACACTAATTCGATTATATAAAAACTCTTATGTGCAAAGAGAATGTGTCATTCCTATTAATATTCCAACAGTTTAATATTATTATTAAACTGCTTAATATTATTATGCACACATATGACTATTTTGCTGGTTGGTAATTGTTACACAGCTCTTCTAAAAGTTCTACAATAAATCGGATTAATTGGTTACATTCAGAGTCAAGAAATATCATACAAAACCATTAAAACACATTGTATTGTTTTTGTAAGCAATATCATCTGGTATTTCTTATGTAAGACTTACCTGAGTTTTCATTGTGGGCTCGACACTTTTGCCTTGAAAAAACTTTCATAAACTTTTGAATAAACTTGACATAAGAAAGATGAACAATAATCTAACAGGAAACACTTTTGTAATTTATTTTGTAGATAAAGTGGAGGGAGGCAAACAAATTAAGAAGACCAACGCCGCCGTTGACACGTCTTTGTAGTAGTGAGGAAGCTGTCTATCAAAATCTCATTAGCCAATAAGAGTAAAGCACTCGTAACCCGGCCACAAGATGATCCGCAAAATGTAACTTTTTTTGCGGGGTATTCGTGCATATTTGCGGAAAGGATATTTAAAATAACAAACTATAGTTTTATGTGATTTCTATAAAAACGTGCAAAATTTTTGAAACTCAGATTTTTCATATTTATTTTTTTAATCTGAGTTCATTTTCATAAATTAATTATTTAGGAAGGAAATATTAATTTTAAAAAGGAAGGAAATAAAAGTCCAACTTTTCTCTATTAAATGTGTATTCTTGATAATAGTATTGAACTTTTTAAAAATGTATTTATTTATAATTAAGAATAAGACAAAAAGAGAAATCCAATTTTTTTTTTGCATATATCTAGATATGTAGTTTTACTTTGCTTCCTCTCATAGCTCTCATTCCAGTTGGGGGAGTTTGTGACTTTTTAACTTTGTGTTAACTTGTGCGATGAATTAAAAAAATAATGATTCAATTGTTGGTTTAACTGAAATTAAAATGAGCAAATTGCTCTGATCAAGGGAATAATAATATTTATGTTCATCCTAAGGTTGGTAAATTGGCATTGGCAGAGTTATGGGGTCAGTTCTTGTCAGCATTTTGATTTGCATTAAAGTGTTAAAGACCCAACAGTGGGGAAATTTAATTTACCAAAGGTCAACTTTGATTCACCGTTTGTCTTTCCAACATAGATTCAACATTTATATTTTCAACAGAGCTACATTAATGGATTATCAACATTTATTCATCAAGATTCATCATTGAAAATTTAACTTTTAATCAGTTTCAGCTTTCTATCAAGGTGCACATTAATTGTAAATAGGATGTTACAAAGAATTTATTGATCATCCAAAGTTGAAATTTCTGGTATTTTCCCAACAACAGAATATAGAAGCTGCTAGTTACTATATGAATTACAAATATTTACACGGTCATATACTCTCACTTAAAATGCATACACAACTTCAGTAGATTTAGATTTCACAGTTTGTTATTGGTATTTTATTCCCAGATAGCACAGGTACATCTGTAAGATCTGCTGTGTAAAATCATCTGCTAAGCATCTTGAGAGCTGTTGTACATCCATTTTAAATGATAAACATCGTACAGACACTTCTAGAGTCTATATGATATCTGACAGCAGAAGTCTCATAGATGTCTCGCAGATGAGCAAACAGTTTTTCTAGCAGATGATATTGCATCAAATAGATGTCTGCCAGATGTATGTGTGCTCTCAGGGTTGTCCCATGGTTGTGAAACTGAGCATATGACCCCATTTTGTGGACTGAGAGAGATCCGAAGCGTGATGTTTCAAAGCGTGTTGTGGTTCTTTCAGCTGTCCTGGAGCAGGTCGTACGAACCACTTGATATCACTTCATGCTTGTCTTCTTCCTATGATAAAATAAAGTTTGTGTTCCAGAATGTATGACATTTTATTGGAAAGAATGTGTAATTAAAGCAGTGTTTGAGAATATTGCGGAACCACTTTTCTTCTGGTTTTTGTGTGTACTACTGACCGCTGGTGTTTGGTCTTTTGGGGCTTGGGTGGACTCGTACACAGGATTACTGATGTTGTGACCTGATTCTGATGGGTTAACCTCGACTCCTTCATCCTCCTAAAATGTAGAACGTATAAGAAAGTTATGATGCGTGTAAACATGCCCGACACAAGCTTATTGAATATGGCAAGTCTCGCCTTGAAATAGTGGAACTGGAACGGTTTCGTAGTATGTGTGTAGAAATTGTATCCCACAAATCCAGCCGCTCCGATCAGTATGATAAGCAAAAGTACGCCAATGACCATTCCTGCCTTATGAGCGGGGTGGATGGATGGAGGGGGAAGAGGAGGAGCTTTCAATGGGCCCTGAAGGACATGGATGATGCCATTGGATGCATAGATGTTGTAGTCGATGACGTACTGGTCGTCGATGTATCCCGATGAGGTCTAAAGGAAGTGAAGAATTATTAATTCTCAATTTTTGAATGATTTCAATTGCATTCACAATACAAGTGAAATATATGCTTACTGCTGTCTGAGGATTCTGGAGATCAGGCACACGTGTGATGGTGAGGCTTTGACCCAGTCGAGACCTAATGTGAGTGACATTTATGAGTGCCTGCAAAACCATCGCTCTTCCATCCAGTAGATGATGCTCTATATCTCTGTGCAAAACCATCGCTCTTCCATCCAGTAGATGATGCTCTATATCTCTTCTACTCAATGTCTGTTGAATGCAATACACATTGAGTTTAAAAAAGTCAAAGTAATGCATTGCATATGGGTTAGGTGGGTGTGAGAGTCACCTGGTTGCTATAGAGGCCATTGTTATCAGGTACAAACAGGGTGGAGTGGACCGTTATGTTGCTGATGTGATTCACAAATTGTTTTCCGGATGCAGAGAAACTGGAATAATTTAGGATTTGCTAAAAAAGCAAAAGTAATTATTACTTTTGAGTAGATTTGTGGGAGCAAATACAGAATTTCCTTTAATTTGGTTGATTTCGCCTGTCATGCTTTCACTTGAACAGGCGATACTTACAGAATAGAAGTTTGAGAAGGTTGGTGTGGTTGATAGAACTTGAAGGAGGTTTCCTGTACAGGAGTATCCATCACCGATGTAGCCGATCTTACACTCGCACTTCACGTCTGGAACACATGCACGCAGTTCAAATAAAAACATTACGTCATCATTTACTTTTTCTGCAAAACAAAAAACGAGGATATTTTGAAGAATGTCTGTAAAACAAAAAAAATGTAGTCCATACAATAGAAACCAATGGGGGACAACAGAATTTGGTTACCAACATTCTTCAAAATATAAAATTTTTCGTTTTGCAGAAGAAAGTTGTCCGGATTTGAAATGACAAGACATGGGGGGAACTATCCCACAGTGACTCCTACCGTTTACGCGATAACAGAATGTGTCCCACGTCTCGCTTAGGTTATTGCGGGTGCCATAATCTACAATACCAACGTGTCCAAAGCCACATTTTGGGCTAGGAAAGCTCATGGGATAGGATACCCTTCCTTTTTCAAGCCATCCAGCTGAACACATAGTATACCCTCCCTGAAAAACAAACACAAAAGAAACTTGGTAAACATTCATACGATGAACACCACAGCAAGAGTCTTTTGTTAAGGTGTAAGAGCATCACCTGCTGTGCGTAGGAAAGCTGCATATAGGTTGCCATAGTGCCTCCTGCATCTTTGCAGGCCTCCTGCGCCATGGTGTAGTTCAGCTTGTATACTCCGGTTGGGGAACGGTAGTGAAAAACTCCCAATGCTCTATCTAACAAAAAATACAAAATATATTTGTGTACATTTTATTACCAATATTGGTAAAGGCACTATCCGTGTAGTTGGATCCGTGTCAAATGTAATTTAAAGACACATGTAACAAACCCTCATAGTGCAGGTCAGTACACTGAGCATCTGAGTGACACTGTCCGTTATCCTGCAGACAGCGATTGATCGGCAACAGCTTCAGTTCGCACTCAATCCCATCGCCAATGTAGTTGTCTTTACATTCACATTTCTTCTTGCCCTGTTGAAAGATTCCATGAGTCAACAACCTCCTTTCTCTATTCTTTCATTTATCATTGAAATAAATGACAAAGGCCCACTCACAGGTCCGGTCATCGTGCAGATGGCGTGCTCGTGACACCCCCCGTTATCATCATCGACGCAAGGGTCAACCGGCGTGCACACAAACCCATCGCCGGAGAAATCTTTGAGACACGTGCAGCTCACTTTCTCTCCCTTTTGACTGCACTTGGCATCCTTTGAACAACCACCATTCCAGTACTTGCACATGTTGGCCGCTGTAGGAAAGAGAAGAGGTCAGGAAACATGTGCTTGATGGGTTAGTCCACCCAATGATGAAACTTATTTATTACTTAAATGCGAGTGGTTTTAAAACAAACTGAAAAACTGTCTTTGTTTACAGATATTTGGAAGAATGTTTGCAACTGCTTTCTGCCCCAAATACCTCAATTCTGCAAATTATCTTGAGTTTTTTCAACAATGGTGTCCCAGAAAATTCACCCACACCAAAATTAAGTAATGTGTTGTTACGTGAAACAATTTACAATTAAAATGTTAAAGCATTGAAATTATTTAAATGTACTGTTTACATTTTTTTATATATGTAAGCAAAAAAAAGCAGTAACTCAATTAATGAGATTAACTCAAATATATCCTCAAATATAATTCACCAGGAATATTTGGTGTATATTTCAAAGATATAATTTTTCATTGCATAATTACATTTTTTGACATTTTAGAAAAATAAACAGCTGTATTTTTTATAAAATCTTTTAATATTTTCCTAAATAAATAACATTTTTAAAAGACTAAGACAGTATATATAGATTGTTTTAATAAAATATGTTAATTCATTAAGTTAATATATTAAGATTTTAATTAATATAATATATTAACTGAGCCATGTTGAATATCTTTACAGTGCAGTCATTATTGAGAAATCTATAATTTTGGTGAACTATCCTTTTAAAATGTTACTTCAAATTATGTTCTTGACACACTTATGATTTCCAAATGAAAAATATGGTCTACATAAAGCAAATCAAGGTTTATTCTTTCATGTTTTCCAAAATGAATAAACTGCATTATAAAAAAACGAAATGGAATTACTTTTAAAGTAGAACTGATTTATTTCTTGATAGAACAAATTTACATCACATTTCAGCAGTCAATTTTATTGCTTTATTTACTGATCATTTACTAATTTTTTTATGGTTTATGGTGAGATCCTGGTATATGTACCTGTACAGGTAATGCCGTCTCCTTCATAGAAGGGTTTACACACACAGGTGTTATTTTCCATGCAGACAGCTTTCTCATGGCAAGCTGGACTGCAAACAGGAACATCAGCTACAACATAAGAAACACATGTCAGTAATGCTTTCTTATCTCTATTCCTGGTTTGAGTCCGAAACCCCAAAAAATAAAGTTTGTACCTAGTTTGTTCTCACATCTGGGACCCGTCCAGCCCTCCTCACAAAAACAGGAACCGGTACCTTTTATACCTTGATCACATGACCCATGTTCTGTACAATTGCAGGCTAAAGAAACAAGAAGAGGGAACAATCAAAGACGGTGGGCTTATTCCACTGATATCACCTGACTTTGTCGTATTTAAAGCTCACCAATGCAGTCTGGTCCGAAATGTCCGTCAACGCACAGCTCGCAGGCTACACCTGTAAATCCAGCATCACAGGTGCAGGTCCCGTTTCCTAAATGATCCTCATCGCACTTGCCATGGTCACTGCAAGGGGAACCCGGACCTCCAGGACATGCTGAGAAACAGGTAACGTATAGAATACGTAAGTATTTTATTTTGGATGCATGTATTCAAATAACGTAAAGAATCAAGAGCAACTCTGTATACCGAGACAGTCCCTGCCGAAGTACCCTGAACAACATTTAGGCTTCCAGATAACAATAGAACATATGGACTGACAACCGTCATTATTAGCCACGAAGAGATGAGTCAGGTCACACTTTTGCTCAGTCTAGATTGTAAACACAAAACCATTTTTACTTTCCAACCTTCAAAAAATGCATCCAATAACTACAGATTGAACAAAGCGTATAGCATTAACCTTCGGCTTGCTTCCAGGTGGGCAGTCAGATAAGGACCGACCGCATCGCCTGCAGGGCAACTGTTCAAATGAAACATGAAACAAATACATTTAGCATTTTAAGAATGAAGACTACACTTATTGTAGAACACAAACTAAAGAAGATTAAGAAGAAGTAGATCGGTATTTATCACTGGGACACTTGTATGAAATGTTTTATTTTACTGTTGATGAGAAGGTGTTCTAAAATGTCGGAAATGAGTTTGATAGACAAATTGATAATTTAGCAAACATGCACGTTTTTAATTTTCAAGCATTATATTACAAAAAAATGGTTTTGTCTTTGACTGAATTTAAAAGGGGGGGGGGGGGTGCAGAATAGACGAGACTCCTCTTTAAGAAGTATATCAGGGTAAGACCTTATAGAGAAAATGACAAAACATTTTTGCAATTTCGAATCAAGAGGTGCCAACAGTTTATAGTTTATATCAAGTGAATATTATATCAAATGTAAATGTATTATTTTTTTCATTTCATTATTTCTTCATTTTATTAGGTATTACATAACACCCATAGTTCTCTTTGTTTTATTTCAGAATTCTGATGAGATTATTATTATTCTAAAATGTGGAAAAATATTTATGCCTAAGGTTCACAAAACTTCAGACCAGTATTGTTCTCATGAAATGAGCAAATTCAGGACTCACTGTGATGTCAACGGTGGTCCTACTGTCACAGCGTCCCCCAAGGCTCAGAGGATTCAGGAGACAGTTAATGCCATAAATAATGCCGCCATTGAATTCGATATTTCTCTTTACGATTCGACACCTTTTTTCATTCACATAAAACTCACCCTATGCAGAAAAATGCATAAAAATGTCCTTAGTAAAAACAGGAACCTTATAAAACAACATTAAGTTCAATATCCCACTTACAATTTGCTCTTCTCCCATACAGGCCACTGAAAGATCTGAGCCCTGTTGAGTTTTTAAAGAGCTGGCGCGCATGAGCTCAGAGGGCAGAATCTAGAAGACACAAATTGTAGTTAAAATGCATTACTACATTAAAATGCATCAAGTTATTAAAATGCATTAAGTAATGATTGTGAATGAAATATTAACACAATGTACAGAGACCAACCTTGGTATCATGTACGATGTGATATTTGAGATACTCGGCTAGTTTGTCACGGTTATGCATGGCGTATAAGAAGTCCTTCTGCTCCTGTGCCAAAGCAGCCATGGCGCTGTCCGTCGGCAAGAACAAGGTGACCGGCTGGTGGATGCTGTCTCTCACTAACTTTAACAAATCTGTGTCCTTAAACAAAGAATTGAACATTAACGTAATTACGAAAGATAAAACAATCTCCTTAAATCAAGAAAGGTAAGCTAAATGCACAGTATAGCTCACTTCTAGCAGTTTGTAGAATGTCTTGAAGCCATGAAGATTGACCACATCTGAGAGGTTTAGCTTTAAACCAAAATAACAAAAATAAGAATTATGTCAAAGGCGTGATCTTAACATTTAACACTTAATTTTTTACAATCCACCAGCAATAAACGGATTATATTTATTTTATCTTCAATTGACCCTGTATGATTTTCTTTCTTCTGCAGATCATAAAAGAAGCTATTTTGAAGAATTTTACCAAGCAGCCTTGGCACCTATTCAATTCTCATGTATGGACACAAAACCAATACGAAAAAAAGGTAATGGATGCCAGTGAAAAACGTTCTTCAAAATATCTGTTTTGTATTCTGCAGCGAAGGGTAAGTAAATCATGAGACCAATTTCATTTTTAACTGTAAAGAACACTTGAAAAGATGTAAGCCCTTTCAAGACATACGGGGGTTTTGTCTTCCCTCTTGGCTTTCGGGTTTTGCATGCTGGGTGGGATGAGGACAGTGTCGATCTCGTGTAAAATCCCATTACTGCTTTCCAGATTACTGAACATCAGTTTTGCTTTGTTATTTATGTATGTTGTATCCTAGAAACACAGAAAGAGCTCAATCACAAGTTATCTTACCAAGTGTCTGTTCCAATCACAAAATAAACTCTCTACCTCATTGTATGTGATGGTAAGGACGTCACCCATGAGCGTTGTGAGGTTGCGAGGTTGCATAAGGTCCTCTGGTAAGAGACTGCGACAAGGCACTATGTGATACCTCATGATGTCACCATATAAGTCGGTGTTGTGCCTGGCTATGTCCTTAACCTTAAAAAAAGGTGCAGAAAGAAGTTAGTTGTTAAAGGAATAGTTAAATACGGAATAAAATTTTGTTATTTTCAAGCCACTTGTCATTTTAAACCGGTATGACTTGATTTCTTCTGCAAAACATATATTTTGATATCTAAAAACAGACATTTAGGATATTTTGAGCAATTTTGGGTTTACAAAACGGTCGGCCCCCACTTTTATCATATGGACACAAAACCAATGTAAGTCAATGAGGACCAATGGCTTTCTGTTATCAACATTCTTCGAAACTTCTTTTCTCCTGTGCATAGAAAAGTCATGCGGTTTTAAAATGGCATGAGGGTTAGTGCTTTGGGTAAACAGTAAATAACTGTCCCTTTTAGAGAAACAAAATCATGAATCGTTACTAAGAAATGCTCTTAGTGACCCCCTAACATTGTATTGGTTTTGCCCTGTGTTGATTACAGCGAAAAAAGACATACCTCTGAATTTTTATAAGCAGTTATTTGGGGTACAAAGACCGTGAAGGGGCCACGATTTCTGAGGGCAGAGATACCCGTCATCTGTAAACAAATTAAAACTCAGATGGTTTTCTCACCGATGGAAACACGCTTGACCTCCCACATGATTATAATCAAGACATACCACCAATCCATAAAGGAAATCCCTCAACTTTCTGGTTGTAAGCTCCTGAAAAATAAGAAAGAACGTGTGTACATCGTGTAGTTACAGGATCATGTCTGCATGCTAATGTGTGTTCCTGTGCATCTTACTTTCTGCAGAGATCCAGTACAAGTCTCTCCATCTCCAACAAAGCCAAATTCACAGGTACAGTTTCTCTTCGAGGGTCCTGTCATGGTACAGCGGGCATACCTGTGGCATCCACCATTTGACTGATGTCGTACAGAATGAAAAGAAAGTATGTCAAAGAATAGTTAAACTCTTGTAGTTAACTTTGTATGACTCACAAGGTGGTGTGTTTTATGTAGAGTAAAATCAGTAGCATTTATGAAAGCTGTTAAAAAATTATTAAATCTAATATTAATATGATGCACGAGTCAAAAAGCCACACATACCTCCCGACACAAATTAATGGCTTCACATTGATTTCCAACCGTAGTAAATCCAGTTTTGCACATACATGTTCTCTACAAAAGATATCAGTGTTGAATGTATTATTAAAAAATCTTAGCAAGTGCAATAACATGATTTATAGATGTTTAGTTTACATGCAAACTACACCCATAGAATCTATTCAATTTAAATGTAAAAAATTAATTTTACATTTACATTTTAAATTAACAAATAAAATGTACAAAAAAGGGCATTTTATGCTAAATAAAAACAATTTATTTAAAGTATTAAAACATTCTGATATAATGACTAAAAAAGGAGTTATTGGAACTACTCAGTTTTGTCGTTCCATATGTCAATGCAAGTTTTTTTTTTTAAACTTTATCCTTACATTTGATGAAATTTGAAAAAAATGTATGTCAAAACAACTTGATTCAATTCTTTAAAACAACATACATGATAAAAATTAAGTAATTTCAACAACTTTCACATTTCAGTTGAATCCTTTAACAATAAATTCGTATGAATTTGATTTGTGTTTTCATTTGGTTTATACCTTATTGGGACCAGTATGTATGCAGTAAGAATCCGGGTAGCATCCCCCATTATTCCCATCAAGGCATGGGTTGATGGCTTTAGAAACACAGGCTCTCATTAATTTATGTAAAAATGAAAATGTCATTATTTATCGATCAACTGAAAAAAAATCACCGTGCCTTGAATAACATCATAAATACACAAACAATCTATCATGTTTCGTCAGACATGTCATAAACATTTCGACTTACAAATGCATATTATTCCATCTCCTCCGTAACCTGGGGGACACACGCAAATTCTCTGTCCCGGGACCGTTCTTTTACACAGCGCCCGGGGAGAGCAACCTCCATTATCCTTTCCACAAGCATCCACCGCTTGAAGTGACATAAAAGCACATTTGAGACAAGAACATTGATGATAATGCAAGACAACAATCTTTATATAGGAAAGGATTCTTACCTGTACAATAAGTGCCATTACCCTGAAATCCAGCTGCACATTTACAGTAATATGTACTGTCCACTTCGTTCAGTAGACAACTGCAAACATCCAAATGTCCACAATTTAATTTTGGTAGATGGGTTTTACTGAAAAATCTGTCCGTCTATGTTTTCATAGACATCATAATGGTAAGATGTAATGGGTGTACATTATATCGTGGTACAACATTACATGATTCATTAAATATCATGCCAATCCAATAGTATTTTTGGTTATAGAGGAAAATTTGAAATTTAACTTACTTTGCACTGCTATGACATTTTCCTCCACACATGTCTGATGTAATAGCTAAAAAAATTAATGACATAAGAATATAAACTTTATTATTATTATTATTATTATTAACTATTATATGTAAGATCTTTTTGAAACACTTTTATACAATGGCCACAAAAAGTAAACAAACATCCTTGTTTTTGTTTTTCATCATAAATGGTTTGCTCTTGTTATCTTTTAGAATCCCAGTTTTAGTCCCAAATAAAGAAAAGGCCAAAGTAAATATCATACCAACGTTGCAGATTGTTCCTTTCCAGCCCAGATCACACTCGCAGCTGCCATCTCCATCCATGCCATCTTTACAACGTCCATGAACACACTTGCACTCTTTAAATCAAGAAGTGTGTTTGAGTTGAAGTGTTATAGGAACATAAACCTTTGGTTTAGCACAGTGCGAGGTTTCATGTCTTGTACCTTGGTCACATTGAATTCCATATCTGCCACTTTGGCAAGTCTCACAGGCAGTGCCATTATAATTCTGATTGCAGTTGCAAACTCCCGTGCCGTTGGTCCCGTCGGCACAAACACCGTGACCAAAACATGGCAGAGCCTCCGGCCCTGGACACCGCTCGCAGTTTATTCCGTAATAACCTGCACAACACTGTCTTTTCTGCAAAGAGAAATCCAACGTATCACTAAACGCTCACATAGAAGTCTGGTTTTTCTTTACTTAACAGTAAAAGTATGTGGTAAATAAAAAAGTGAAATGTAATAATTCACATACAATTGTGTCTTTTACACATTTGACTTCACATCCGATGCTCAGCAGTGTGTCACCATGAAACACTCGACTGTACATGCATCTTCTCCTTGGGGTCATCTGAAAAATGTGAAATACTTTAAAGTTAGTATTTTTAATCAAGTACTAAGAAAGAAAATAAATATAATAATATAATAATATAATGTAATGTAAAAGATTAGTTATACAGAATAGAACAGAACAGAACAGAACAGAACAGAACAAAGCAAAACAAAGCAAAGCAAAGAAAAAATTAAATTAAATTAAATTAAATTAAATTAAATTAAATTAAATTAAATTAAATTAAATAATTCATAAATTAATTAAAGTGTAATTTGTATGAATAAAATAAAATAAAATAAAATAAAATAAAATAAAATAAAATAAAATAAAATAAAACAAAATAAAATAATGAAATGAAAAGAAACAGTTACCTGTGATTGATATTGCATTTAACATACATTACATTTAATTTATATACATCAATGTATACCTTTCAAACATTTGTAATATGCAGATGCAACTTAGTTTGATATTTTATGCATTTATCTCACTCACCTTTCTTTTCGTTCCTGAAGGACAAAAGTCCTCAGCAGGTCTAAAACAATCCATGCAGCGTCCCTGCAAACAAGATGTTAATATTTAGAATTTATAACTGATATATATAAAGGATAATTAAAGTATCCTTGGCTTTTAAACCCCATCGACAATGTTTTTTATTATAAAGACTATACGATCCTTTAAAGTGGAATTAGTATGAATTGGTTAAAATAATAATATGTATAATATAATATGTCAGAAACCAGAAAATAATTCAGCATTGAAAGGACATGACTCAAACACAGACATAACATTTATTTTAACTCACATACCGGGAACACTTTGATGGATTTTTTGTCACAGCGGTTATTTGGAATGGACAACACAGCGGACACTGTATGGATCACTCCTTTATTGGTCTCTATGTTTGTTGTGTTTATCTCAGCATCATTTACAAACAGCTATTGAAAAAGGAAAGATATAAACATGCGTTTTTAAATAGCAAACAATTCTATGATCTCAGCATTATTATATAACTATAGTCAAGGACTTGCCTTGTTATGCTGCCGGAAAATGCCCAGCTGATACGAGAATCCCAACAGAGAATCTTTATAAAGCCCATCCACCATTCCTTCCTCCTTAATGGTTTCATTCACAATAATGTGATACTGGGTCACATTCAAATCCTTAAAAACACACACAATATTAATGACGTGTTTCAAACAACACATTTTTACGTGCAGTTGTGTGCAAGAGTTTGGGGGGCACCAGTATCTCCTTTCCAGTTCTTCTGAGATATTCTTGGATGGCGCTGTTTGTTGGGGCAAAAATGGTAAATCCAGAAGACTCCTCTAAACCCTCGGTCAAGTTGTGTTTCTGAAAAAAGAACAATTCAAAAACACAATCGATCCTTAAGTAGAATAACAAATAGAAACATGGATCTCATTCTTTACTTAAGTATAAATCAGTCTCAATTGTTGTAGATTTGACACTTACCGTAAGAGTATTGCGGTAAAGTGAGAGATCAGACCTCTGATTCAACACCTCCAGTAAACCTTCACTTAACTGTCGCTCAGAGATCAGCACCTGGAACAGACCAAATTTGTAACATATTGCCATGTTTTCTAAAACAAGACTGGGTACGATTCTGGGCTCATACAGTGTCAATGAGATAGATAACTCCATTCTTTGCTGCCATATCTCCATACATTATTTTTCCTCCGGCTACAATAATGCTCTGCATTGAGAGAGAAGGACAGAAATGAAAAACAAAAATTTATTTTAATGTCTGGTAATGCCATCTTTGTCATTGGTGCACCCACATCATTGGTACTAGAAACCGGAAGTGTCCTTTTTAAAAGAGTTGTCAGTTGCGGGGAAGGGGAGGTACGAAGATCGGTCAGTCTGAATATCCCAGGAACGATATGATTCCTGAAAAACAAGCAGATTATAAAACAATAAAAAAGTGAAAATCATCATAAAGAGATTTTTACTTTCAGCTGAAAGCTTTTTGGAAACCGATTAAAAAACCCCAAAATCTTACTTGATAAGACTTGGAAGGTTACTGCGGGACAGCCAAAAATCTTTGTCATCTTCACTCATTTTTTCCTTTGCTTGAGCCGATGGTACAAAAAGGGTAAAATTTTCTGTCTCTGATAGAAGCTGATAAACACCAGCTTGCTATAAACAAATCAGAATAGACATTTACATTCAAAATAATGAATATTCAAAATAATTGGTCTCTCTACGTTTACTTTGCACTTGTTTTTAAAGTGCGATTTTGGAAATTCGTTTAAAAATATACTTTGTACAACATATTTAGCATTTGCTACATTTTGTAAGATGTTTAGTCCTATAAATTGTCAAGTTAAAGGTCAAACTCACAGTGAGCCATTTGTTAAATTCTAGAAGTTCAGGATTTGTTGCCACCTCCTAAAAAGAAATCAAAAATCTTGATGAGATGTAAAACTTACATTTCTGTTAACATTTACCCACACTCTTGACATTTCAAACCTGTTGGGCTTTCTTCTTAAGAAGATATTTGGAAAAATATTGGTAACGGAACAGATGTGGCATCCTTTCACTGCTATTATATTTATATATATAAGTTGCATAAATAAAATTGTGCATTTCACAGTAATAATTTGTTGAATTTTCAATAAATAATAATATTTTACTTAATTAAAAAAAATTTTTTTTTTAAAAGATTGTTTAAGTAAATATAAGTTTTGTGTGACATTTATTAAGCCACATGAAAGAATTATTAGATTAAAGAATGCCAGTTACCAACCTTCTACAAATTACCTTCTTGTGTGTTCTGCTTATAAAGAAAGTCACACAGGTTTGAAGCAGATTTTCATTTTTGGGTGAACAAATGTTGTATACCTGAGCAAGTGTGCCATAACATATAAGGCCATCACCAGCGTAATCATCCTCACACACACACTGCCATCCCCCCTGACCCAGAAACTGACAGGTGGCCTTCAGGAAGACAAGAAAAAGACATGATGCATCGTATGAGAGTGTACACATGTGTGTGCAGTTGTGTGACTGTATGTTCGGCTTACTCACCAGGTAATGACATCCACCCTTCTGTTCGACACACTGATTGATCGGTTCACACTCCATCCCATCGCCGTGGTAACCATTTTTGCAGGCACAGTCACTCTGATGAAAAGGATATTCCGTGGATGAACGGATGAAAATCTGGATGAATTGAATGTAAAATCTATAAAGCCTCTCTCACCTGTCCAGGGCCCACATAGATACATGTGGCATTAGGGTGACAACCCCCTCGAGATGGATCGTGACAGTTATTGATGGGTTGACACTCATCTCCATCATCTTTCCAGCCACTCAGACACTGGCACGTATGTGTGCCCGGACCTGTCTTTATGCATTTGGCCTGAAAATGGAGAGTTAGTAACACTACCAAACACACAGCGACACAATCACACAGATCCATCTGACTCACGTTGATGCTACAGCCTCCACGAGCAGGCAAAGCACAAGGATCTTTCTCAATGCACATGTATCCATCACCTTTGAAGCCAGGCTTACACACACAGCTGATAGAAAGAAATAAAAACATGTCTTATATAATGCATTCAAAATTCCTTCATCAAATAGGAAGCGGGACACTAACGTTAAATCCACGCTATTGGATATGCAGTTCGCATGAGCATGGCAGGGATGGTTGGGTCCACACGACTTAGTTTGCTGCTCACAGAAGTCTCCAGTATAACCTTCTTGACAGGAGCCCTCCTTACATTTGCCATCTGCCCCTGGACGGTTATCACACACACCGTGGATGCATCCACAGGCTGGAATTGGGGAGAATAAAAACACAGTGTTATATTATGCTATGGTTATTTTAAATATTGCAAAACTCTGCTGCATTAAGAACATCGTACTTTTGTCACAGTTTGGGCCGTATTTGTTAGGTCTGGCACAGTACTGGCAGCGTGAGCCTTTAAAATTGGGCTCGCATTGGCACGTTCCGTTTCCGCCGATGCCGTCAAAACACTGACAGAAAAACATGGGCACGTTCTTAAAATACAAGACAAACCACAGTGATAGTGAATTTGGGAAATTTAGGGGTTTACCTTGCCATTAGAGGAACAGGGGGCGGTAAAACCACCTGGACATGGAGAACAATCTGGACCAAAGAAACCTTTGCAGCATTGAGGGATCTATTTCACACAGATAAGGTTTCACATTAAAAATGTATTTATTTATTTGGATAAGATTGATTTAAAAAAAATGAAGGAGTTGCACATGCATGAAAACACTTGCCATAAGCCTACAAAATATAAAACATAACAGCTAATATTGTAGTAAAAATTGAGGTGATACTTACAGTCTTTGTCTCATTGCAGAAAAAAGAACAGCCAGAATTGAAAGAGGGTATATCGCCATCATTCAATTTATACACACAGAATTTTGGGCTTAGATCCTGAGAAAACAGACAACGGGCACAAATCAGTGTTTGTTGCCTAGGGTTATCGAGTTCAGTTTACTGATATATTTCTAATGTCAGGTGTTTAGTCACAGTTGAATCTATTAGACCAGTATATTTCATGAAATACTCAGAGACAGAAAACATTGTTTGAAAATGGATTTAAAATATCTTGTTTTAAAACAGTTAAACAAGACAAAACGTCTGGGTTACTTGCGTAACCCCGGTTCCCTGATGGAGGGAACGAGACGTTGTGTCGAGGACGACAGTATGGGGTTCGCTCTTGAGAACCAATCAACTCTGACTATATTAAAAAGGCCAATGGGAATTGGCGAATGAAATTTGCATGCCGGGCCCCGCCCCGGACATCCGGGTATAAAAGGGGAGCCGGCGTGCTCATTCATTACCTTTGTGCTGAGGAACGTGAGGATGACCCACGACCGTTGCAGCGGGCGGCACAGCGGTGTGGCATGAAGGACACAACGTCTCGTTCCCTCCATCAGGGAACCGGCGTTACGCAAGTAACCCAGACGTTCCCTTTCTGTCGGTCTCTCGACGTTGTGTCGAGGACGACAGTATGGGGTTCCTATATAATCACGCCACAGCGCTGTGCCGTGTCACGATCTCCAGCGGAGCTACCTTGACCGACTCTAGTGCGTCATAGGTGTGAGCTTCTACACGAGAGCGTAACCTACCAGTGGAGAAATGGTAAGACGTCCAGAGCTTTGAAAAAAGATAAGAGGTACTTTACCACCGGTCTCTTGGGGCGCTGGCCTTCTATCATCGCAGCGAGATAGCCGCCCGACCGCTAACTGCACCGGGAAACGCGGCCCCTTCAAGGAGGGAGTGCGTTACGGAGGCCACATCCTGCCGTAGGGAGGTTAATATGTGGAAATATGCCAATGGTCTCACCTGAAAAGGGAAGATGACTCATGGAGGTATAGTGTGCATTGCTTACCCTTGTGGGTAGCACCACGTGAGAGGAGGTCACGCATTCGCCTGAGTAGGAGAATCTTGGTGAAGGAATTACGTCGGCCGGGGCCACCCCTGATGGGGGAGCCACTACGTACGGAGCACCAGCTGGAAAAAGGGGTTTACCTAGAGGGACAACAGCACCGATGTTCCAGCCTAGTCAACAGGGCCGCTCCGCCCAGCCCGTGACCGTAAGGTGCTAAATGATGGATAGGTGACCTGTACTTCCTGCCAGGGAAGCAGAGAGGCCGAATAGGCACGGCACTTACCTAAAAAGGGAAGAAGGCCTTTCGCAGGCGTACGCCCGGTCGGCCGTTAGCTCTATCTGCGTAGGACCCGAGCTGATACCGGTTCCACCCTGAGGTTGTAGAACCTCGCAAAGGTGTTGGGCGTAGCCCAACCCGCAGCTGTGCAGATGTCTGCCAGAGAGGCTCCCTGAGCCACTGCCCACGAGGAGGCAACGCCTCTGGTAGAGTGAGCTCTCACTGCAAGTGGGCAGGGTAGGTTCTGGCATCGGTAAGCCATGGAAATGGCATCTACGATCCAGTGTGCCAGTCTCTGTTTGGAGACAGCCCTCCCTCTTTGCTGACCTCCATAACAAACAAACAGCTGCTCAGAGCGGCTGAAGCTCTGCGTGCGGTTTAGGTAGAGTCTTAATGCTCGTACCAGACACAACACGGACGGGGTTGGGTCTTTCTCCCCTGTGGGGAGCGCCTGCAGGTTCACTACCTGGTCCCGAAAAGGTGTGGTAGGAACTTTGGGTACGTAGTCGAGCCGGGGTCTCAGGATGACGTGAGATTAATTCGGTCCGAACTGTAGGCACTCTTTGGATACGAAGGATATTTGTAGGTCCCCTACCCTCTTGGGGTGAGCTCTACTAGGAGTACTGTCTTCCCAGAACAGACTCTACTAGGGGCTCAACAGGGGTCTCGGAAAGGCCCGTTAGGACCACGTCGAGATCCCAAGAGGGTATGGAGCGTGGACGCGATGGATTAACCCATCCTGCATCCTCGACCTGGTGACCATGCTATGCTGCCCAAGAATACTTACCTTCCACCAACTCGTGGTGTGTGGCAGCACTGCACTGATCACACATCCTCCAGGCTCTTCACCGTGTGAGGAGCACCAGGACGAGAAGACACACCACTTTGCGGCGTACAGACGCCTCGTGGCAGATGTTCTCGCCTGAACGATCGTCCCCGCCACCGTCGGGGTTACTCATTCAGGATCTCCTCGTCCCGTCCAGGGACCAGACATGCAGATTCCAGAGGTCAGGTCGTGGGTGCCACACCGTACCCTTCCCCTGAGACAGACGGATCTTCCCTAGGGGAATGGGCCAGGGGGGAGCTATTGCTAGAGAACTAGCTCGGCAAACCAAGCCTGGCTGGGCCAGTAGGACCTGGTGTTCCTCATCCCTGCCCTTGCACGGGACCGGTGCAAGAAAGCTCACTGGGGGGAAGTGGTGCTTCCACTTGACCCGGGGCCGGCTGTGCGCCGGAGCATCCCTGTCGAGAAAGCCCTCGGTCAAAGGGTACCTCAGACGGCGATGAGTGTTGTCCGACGAAGCAACCAGGACCACCTGTGCCTGGTCGGACTGTTCCCACACCAGCCGGATCATCCCGGAGTGGAGTCGCCATTCCTCTTGGGGCAGCATCTGATGAGAGAGCACATTGGTTCTCTGGGTCAGATAGCCCTGGATAAATATGGCGCGCAGGGGTCCTACTCACTGCTAACTCCACACGAGGGGGTGTCGGGCAAGTTGGGACATTCGGCGCGAGCATACCGCACCTAGGCGGTAAGTATATGCTACAGCTGCCGTGTTGTCGAAGCGGATTTCCACATGCTTGCCTCCCATTAGAGGTAGAGACCTCCTGAGGGCGAGCATGATCGCTACCAACTCCAGACCACTGATGTGTCGGTACAATCGGGGACCCGTCCATCGACCCGAAACTGTATGCCCGTTGCACACTGCTCCCTAACCCAACAGGGAGGCGTCGGTTGTCACCACAACGCACCTCGGAACCTGGCCGAGGGATCTTACCACTCGTAAAAGGGTCCTGAAAGACCACGGGGCTAGGGTGCTCCGACACTGAGGCGTAATGGCAATCCGCCTGGTGTCCGTGTGCCACGCACTCCTCGGGACGCGACTCTGAAGCCGCTGCCTGCGTGGTCGCATGTGCATCAACCCAAGTGGGTGGACCCTGGTTGAGGATGCCGTATGCCCCAGGAGCCTCTGGGAGTTTCCCAGGGCGACCACTGGACGCCTGAGTTTGTTCAGACATAGCAGTAAGGCTTGGCCACGTTCTACCGTGAGTCGTGCAGACATGGTGACAGAGTCTCGTCCCATCCCAAGAAGAGAGATGCTCTTTCCTCGGTTGACCCTTAAACCCAATCGGCTTGGGTGCTGAGGCACCGGGTCCCTGTGTGTACGCACTAGATCTCGCAAGTGAGCCTAGATAGGCCAACCGCTGAGATAGTTCAGTACATGCACGCTCCATCCTCTCAGGGGGGCAAGTGCGGCTTCCGCGACTTCCGTGAAGACGCGGGAATGTAGGGACAGTCCGAAGGGCAGGACCCCATACTGGTATGCCCGCTCTTCGAGGGCTCACCGTAAGAACGGTCTGTGCCGAGGAAGTAGCGAGACGTGGGAGTACGTGTCCTTCAGGTCGGTTGCCACGAACCATTCCTCGTATCTGACAGCTTCGAGGATGCGCTTCTGTGTTAGCATTCTGACCGGCAGTCTTTGAAGACACTGGTTCAGTAAACGCAAGTCCAGAATTAGGCGCCGCCCTCCACCTCTCACGGGGATGATGAAGTGCGGGCTGTGGGAGCCCGACGACATCTCGGCTATGGGTACGGGGCCGATCGCTTCTTTTGCCACAAGAGTCGCGACCTCTAACCGAAGGACGGTGGAATCTTTCCCTCGTAGCGAGGTGAAGAGGATTCCCCGAAACTTGGGAGGTTGTTGTGCGAACTGGATCGCATAGCTGAGACGGATCGTTCTGTCTGGTTATCGCCCCGGTCCGAGCATAATCCATGCCTACGGTAGTCGGGAAAGCGAAACGAGAGGAACGATCTCCTTCACCATTCCCCTGGAGGGGGGTTCTGTGGCTCTCAGGACGGCTACTTCGTCTTAGGGCGGAAGCCCTGGAAGTTTGCTGTCCCGAGTACTTACCTGCTCTTGGGGGCTGCCGAATAGCACACCGTCCGACCGAGAGTGTGTCTAGTTGCGGCGCCGCTGCTGTCACGCAACGTCGAGTCTCAACACCACGCTGAGTCAGATTGACACAACGTCGAGTCGGACTGACGCAACGTCTTGTAACCGTGCACCGTCGCTTGGAGCGTGCCAACGGTTGTGTTATAAACCCAGGGGAGGAAACTGCTCTTTTTGTGAGAGGGTGGGCACCAGGCCCTGAAAAGGGCCCGGCACGAGTTGGGACGTGGCAGGAACGTCCCGCTCCGGCCACTTTGGAGATGGTATCCCCAGGACCGGGCGTGATGGTGTTTCCTCCGCTGGGTGCCTCCCGTCATGATCGCCTCCCACGCTTCCTACGAGGTGGGTGCTGACGGGGGGGCGTCGCTCTCCTCCGATTCGCCGTTCTCCGGGTCGCCGCCTGAGGGAGAGATACAACCGGAGGGGTCGGTTGGGAGGGGCGAGGCTGTCTGGGGGCAGACTGAGCACGGAGCCTGGGCGGCCCGGAGGCTGCCCGGCTACGACGTGGGAGGATATGCCTGATAGCCTCCGTCTGCCTCTGCACGGCGGAGAACTGCTGCGAGAAGTCCTCCACCGTGTCTCCAAACAGCCCACCTTGCGCAATGGGGGCATCGAGAAAGCGAACCTTCTCGACCTCCCGCATTTGCGCAAGGTTGAGCCAGAGATGTCTCTCCTGGACCACCAAAGTGGACATCGTCCGACCCAGAGCACGCGCCGTAACCTTAGTGGCCCGAAGGGCCAGGTCAGTCGCAGTGCGCAGCTCCTGCAGAACTGCGGGGTCGGAACTTCCCTCGTCTAGCTCCTTGAGTGCCTTGGCCTGGTGGACCTGCAGGATAGCCATGGCATGGAGCGAGGAAGCAGCCTCTCCAGCGGCAGTGTAAGCTCTTGACCCGAGAGTCGAAGAAAACTTACACGCCCTGGATGGGAGCCGTGGTCAACCTCTCCAAGTGGACGCGGCCTGAGGGCACAGATGTACCGCAACAGCCCGCTCCACTTGGGGTATGTCAACATAGCCCCTGACTGCTCCCCCATCGAGGGAAGTGAGGGCAGAGGAAACCGTCTGCCGTGTACGCGCCGAGAACGGCGCATTCCACGACTTCGTGATCTCCTCGTGCACTTCCGGGAAGAATGGCACTGGAGCCGAACGTGGCTTAGAGCCCTGTCCGGACCCCAGGTACCATGCATCCAGCCGCGAGCGCTGGGGTGACGGCGGGGCCGTGCACTGAAGCCCAATGCTCGCGGCGGCCCGGGAAAGCATGGCCGCCATCTCCGGATCCGGATCGTCCTGAGGCTTACCCGTCAGAGACGGAAGCTCTAGGACGTCATCCGGATCCGAATCCAGCAGGGCGCCCTCCGATGCCGCGACCGACAATTCGTCCACATCCCGTAGGGAAGCAAGAGACGGCGTACCACCTCTTGCCGACGGGGTTGACGAGCGTGCAGAGGTATGGAAGTTCCGCGAGCCGGAGGCTGACGGGGTGACATCCATAGAACCCTCATAATCACCTACGCCGCTCGCTGAGGCTGTTGACCGTGCCGTAGCCGCAGTCAACGAACCAAAGGGAGCTGACGAAGTGGTGGCTCGCTTTCCTGGGAAAGAAGCCACCGTGACCGCAACGTCTTCATCGACATCTGCTCGCAGTGCGGGCAGGTCGGTCCCATGAACGCCGCTTCAGCGTGTTGGAGACCCAAACACGAGATGCAAGCGCTATGGGTGTCCCCGTCTAGGACGAATCCGCCGCAACCCAGGGAGCAGCTGTGAGCCATGAGGCAACACGCTGCTTAGAAATTGCTCTTTTATTTAGAAAAAAGAAGAATTCCAGACACTCTCTGCCTTCTGCCGAAACGCACAGGGGAGCCGCTTGAAGAGGGACAGTCCACTGCAATCGCGTCGTCACACCAGCAGGAAGATCGCCAGAAGTCGATTTCAGCATCAGACTGGAAGTCATCCGCAGGTTCCGAAGAACAAAAGGTAATGAATGAGCACGCCGGCTCCCCTTTTATACCCGGATGTCCGGGTCGGGGCCCGGCATGCAAATTTCATTCGCCAATTCCCATTGGCCTTTTTAATATAGTCAGAGTTGATTGGTTCTCAAGAGCGAACCCCATACTGTCGTCCTCGACACAACGTCGAGAGACCGACAGAAAGGGAAACTATTTAACTCTATCTAAAATATGATGGAATGATCTTGAAATATAATGTATCCAGTAATTTATAATAAGTATGATATAGTGTTAATATTTTTTGTAACGAGTAATGTACTATATAATATAATAAAATATATACATCTGCGTTTTTGTTACTATACAATAGTTTCACATTTATTCATTCATTTTTTATGACAGATTATCCTTAATATTAACAATTCATATATTGAATCGTTTGATTTGAAATATAATATGATACATTTTAAAAATATAGTTTGAACATTAAGCCTCACCTTTCGTTCACCAGTAGGACAAACAGATTTGGAGGGACTTAAACAGCTAACACATGGGCCCTGTGACAGAGAAAAAGTTAACATAAGCACACCATCTGCTTTTAAAAGCTTTTGATTCGTCTCTTTCATTAAAAAACACAAGTGTGTTTGAATAAGATTTCTTTAAATTTGACATACCCTATAAACATTGTTTTCTCTAAGGTCACAGCGATGCGGTAGGATGGGCTCTATGGATGAGGGAATCAAAACGCCTTCTACCGAATGAAGACGACCATTTGCTGCCTCAACATCCAGTTCCAGCATCACCTCCCCGTTGATCAGTATCTGGCCCTGTTTGTTTTCAGAAACAGAGAAATAAAATAATAGTGCTGCAATGGGATCCGATCATTTTTGGATGCAAAATTTCTAAATTTAATGAGACTTACGGCAGCAGTTGCGTTAAACGTCAGGACCTGGTTGCCCAGGCTTACAACGCGAGGGTTTGAGGCGATGAAAGCGGCACTTAACTGCTTCCAGACAAACACACGTGAGAAATGATGTATAGTCTTTCCAGAAATAGAATTTAACATGTTTACACATACAAACCTGGGAAGAGGACACTATGTGATTGCGCATCAGTTCCAGTAGCTTATGCTTACCCTAACATAGGAACATAAAAGTACACATTCAGTATGAAGCAAGAATGTAAGTCTGATTCTGAAATTTGTCATATAAGTATACCTCTTCAGAACTAAGGTACTCTAGATATCCGGTATTCAGGAAGGTAAATGCTCTATTCGTTGGTGCGAATAGGGTATATGGCCCTGGACTTTCTAAAACAGATGCCATGTTGGTTTTCTAAAAAAGAAACAAAATTAAACTCAAGTATCTGAAATAAAAGAACTGCACATGACTCGGAAAACCAACCCAGGTTTATTACCTCCAGCAGAGACTTAAACAGGGAAAACTTTCCATTTTTTGAAAGAATCTCCCAAAGGTTTTCCTGAAACGAATTTGGAAACGATGTCATGCAGGATTCAAAAGAATAACATAAATGTCACAGTTACATATACGGTTATGAACCTCTTTCTCGCTTATCACAGTGGAAGGGACGGCGTCCATCAGCTTATCAACCAAATGAATGATTCCGTTCGAGGCAAAGATATCGGTCTCCACGAGGGCTGCTTTCTTGCGGCTCCCATGGAGACGGATTTTGATCTGCTTGAGCTTCGAAACAAAAAGTGTGCAATATTAAACCAAATCAACGCAAAACAAGTATACTGGAAAAAGGGTTGCGAATTACTTCATTTTATTCCACATGATTCAAAACATCACTGTAAGATAATTAATAAAAATTAATTATAATAAAAATACTTGATTTGATGAAATTAAGTTATTCCAACAACCCATTATTTTCCTGTGTTGCAAAGCTGGCGTGAGACACAGGATACGACTCTGCAGTTGTATCCTGCATGTAAACATCCTTGAAAAAGGCATTAAAAAACGTACTGACCCATTTCGATTTCGATCACTTACATCAGTTAGAGATTCACCGGCCAGGCCTGTCAAAGTATAGTATAAGATTCCCTTCTTCAGAGAGTCGAAGTTTGTCTCTCCGGCCACCATGTGCAACTTGGCCAGATAGCGAGCGCTCACTTCATTTGCAAGCAGGGTTTTCACCTTAAATAAAGACAAATTCATATTTGGCTTTGGCATTCTATCTATCTATAAATGTGTTTGTGAAGTTAACTCACAGATGTGCCTTTAAAAGCTTTGTTCACCGGCACGAACACTGTAAATGGTCCGAGGGAGGTCAGAGGCCACGACATGGCTTTATCTGAAACAACATTTTTGGAAAACAATTTTAAACAAAGTATAACGTCTATAGATTACTGTGGAAAGAAAAACTAAAAAATTGAAGTACATCCAACGCCGAAATCAAATGAAAGCACTCACCAAACAGTGAAATGGCACTTGAAAGCTGACCCGTCCACTCCCCACCCGGCTTTGAATTCAGTTCCTGCAGCTGCTGAATAATGTTCCCAAGGCATATCTTCCCGTTGCCAAGGTAACCCTCACGACACTTACACCTTGAAACCGATGTAAATGTTAAAATTGCCAATAGTGGTTAATGACTGTGATACGGAAAGAAACCTACTCGACTGTTCCTGGCACTACCGTGGCACATGTGGCATATTTATGGCAGGAGTCCGGCCGGCACACATCTTTAATTCCGCAGCCATTCCCTTCAACAAACTTCTCGAATCCTTCCAAACACTCGCAGTGAGCCTTTAAAAGAGACCAGGATTGTCACAAGAGTGATGAAAAGGAAGACAATGGATCAAACAGAACATTTGAAGGTGTTTAAGGTTTAGACCGTTTTCGCACCTTTCCAGGGCCGTCATACACGCAGCGTGTGGAGCTTGAAGGACAGTCACCCAGGTTGGTTTGGCAAGGGTCAATTGGTATGCAGACATGCCCGTCGCCACTAAACCCTTTCGCACATGTGCAAACATGCTTGTTTGGTCCTGTATGGGCACACGCGGCATTCGCATGGCATACGCTTCTTAGGCATGGATTAATCGCTGTATGAAGAATACGACATGAATACAAAGTATTTGTGAAGGTATTACCTAAAAAGCATATTTAGGAGTATTAAGTATTTTTAAGAAAGATGGTAACCGAAATTGACTTCTACGAAGTTGGAATTACTCAATTAAATAATGTATATCTGCTTCACATGATGAAATTAAAGTAAGTAATTCCAACAACTATTTTTTACAGTGTATTGTTTGTTTGTTAACAATATTCTTCACAATGCTTTCTTGTTTGTTCTGTCGAAGAAAACACACAGGTTTATAAAGACAATGGTGGCATGATTTCCGGTTTTAGGGTGAAATATCACTTTAAATGTGGTACTCACATGTGCACCTGACTCCATCACCTTGATAACCAGGTTTGCACTTGCACACAAGTTGACCTGTCGAAATTTCCTCAACGCAGCGTGCGTCCGGCCCACACCGTAAGGAAGCACAGGCTGGGAGCTCTAGACAGAAAACACATTCGTCTTACTGTCATCTAAAAACCTACATATCTATAAAACTCAAACTCTTCATTTTCTCACCTTGGCTGCAGTCTATACCGGCGTACCCAGACAGACACGTACATTGCCCGGTGCCTTTGATTCCGCTGTCACATATGCCATGCTTGCATTGGCACACTGAGTACAACATCACACGTGAATCAATGAGAACATATTTCTAACACAGACTTTTGTCAATGTTGGTGACTCTTACCGTTGCTGCATGTTTGTCCATATACGTTCTCTCCACAGTCCTCGCAAGCTGTTCCAATGAAGCCTGGCTACAAAGACACTCAGAGAGATTCATTGGCAGCTTGGAAACAGTGTGTTAGGGTTCGGAGATGACATGAAATAAACCTTACCTTACACATGCACGTTCCATTGCCCCCTATACCATCAGAGCAGATGCCATTATTGCTGCATGGACTCGCCGCCGAACTCGGACACTCTACAGAAGGGAAAGGAGTTGAGGAAGAGATGCAAAGTTTGGGGAAAAAACACATTTACATGTTACAAAAGAATGTATAAACTTCAATAACACAATGTACAAACTATTTTATGTGACATAGTAAATATCACACAAAATTTTTTAGAATAGCATGTTAATGTAATATTAATATAATATTGTTTAACTAAATAAAACCTTTGAGAACACTAGATCATTTCAGTTAAAATATTACAATTATTGAGAAAAAATCTTAGTTCATTTCATAAATATTATTTTAAGTTTGCATATTAAAGAATTAATTTAAAAGACATGACATTTATTCAAACTTTTTACTGTTTTTACTTACAAATCCACAAAATTAAAACAAATTTCAAGATAATAAAAAGTCATTTAAAAGTATATTTAAGTAATGTCAAAGATTTAAAACTCATCTTTTGTGCAAATTGTTTCGGGTTAACATTTTCATGGGTGAGCAGGACAAACATACAACTTGTCTAAGACTGATCTGGAGTCATTGAGTTTGCCGAGATTCTGTGTGACTGATCTGAGAAAAGCGTGTTCGAGGTGACAGACGGTTTGGGAGAGGATGTGAGTTAGCACAGTTTCTCTGTTAGTCAAACACATCCATGTTCTGTTTTACTGACCCTCACTCTTCCTTTCCTTCCCGTCATTCTCGCACAGACAAAACCCCTGACATGATCAAAGCATCACATGAAAACATGAAAAGCATTCTTGTGGCATATTTATGGTGCCGATAATCGTGGTACAAGTATAAAATTTGTGATGGGACATCACAATGCTTTGTAATGCTGACCCGTCTCGTTGACTCAGAGGTCAAATCATTTAACTTTTGAGAAACAATGCAGGAAGTTCTGCCGATAACACACCAAAGGGACCAAGACAACAGACGGTAACTTAAGTGCTTGACTCAGCTAACTCGCCGTGGGGTCTGTTTGTGTGCTGACAGGCCGAGGAAGTTCTGGAAATGAGACCTCTTCTGTCTGTCTGTCAGCACATTCCAATGGGGAAAAAGGTACAGGACTGCCATGTCCCTCATGTTGGGAAGGATGTCTGCAAATCCCTTGTGCAACACACTTCCTCCCAATCACACGTTCGTTTTTTAAAAGCTCATTGGTAGTGACAGTGATTTATGAATCCTGTATTCACCAATGTGTTAAGATTATTTACCCCTCACAACATTCCTTGAGGAATGCATATGGAAATTCTATCCAATTTTGGAAATAAAAGGATCCGATTGGGATGATATAGAAATCCTTAAGGAATGCACATAAGATCCTGCTGGACACATTTTCTGTTGATTTCCTTCTCTGGATTTTCTATTTATCCACTAGGACCCGGAAAAAATGCTGATGCTATTTTTCCACGTCAACCATGTCAAAACTTCCCAAGAGGAACCATTCCCCGCCTTGTTTTTGTGGCAGACTTTGCTAGTGGTCGCATCGGAGTTAATCCTGTCCAACTCTTCCGATCAAAATATTCCCTCTGTGTCTCTGGCCTCCAACAATAAAGGAAATACCAAATGCCATATAAAGATTGTAAAAATCGGTTAAGGACATCACTTGTTTTAAGAGGTTATAGATGTCATAAACAGAGTTATACTTTTAAAAATGAAAAAAGTCTACTTATTCCCAAAAAATATATTATTATTTATTAAACAGAAAATTTTCTCACCGATGCAGTCATTGCCCCAGTAACCTGGACAGCACTGGGCCACCATTGCGTCTTTATGGCAAATAAATGAACATCCCGCAATAGTCAACTTGGATCCGACGGAATATCTAAATATGAGCACAAAGAAGGTTATTGTATTAATATTTTCTCTGAACTCACAAAGGTCAATAAGGGTCAATTGAGCAAAATGAAGGTCAATTTTTACAAAAATTGTGTCTGCCAATGGTTGGATTTTATAATTGGATTTATTTATTTACTTTATAATTTAAATAGTGTTTTCGCAGTTTCAAACACAAGCCGGCACAGAATCCATTATGTATAAATGATCCAGACACACACACACACCTGCAATCCTTTCTGCTGTTCCCAGGTGCCTTCTTGCTGTATCCGTTAGGACACTTCATGAAAGATGTTATTGAACACGAATGACATTCCGATATGGTAAACAATTCGATGGTTTTATCACAGCGATTCTGGACAAAACAAACCAGAAAAACAGATTACTGTTTAGGTCATGTTGAAATTAAGACAGGTTTTAAACTTACATAAAGACAAATGTACTCTTACATATCAGTTCTTACAAAACCTTAAGACCTGTTAGTGGTTTTCCAAGGAGACGTACCTGATTCACTCATCATTTTTCAGCAGGACTATGACATTCTCAAGATTACCCAGCATTCCTCAGTGCATGTCAAACAAATCAAACTGAGGGAGTTTGAATGGAGAAAATGCTGCATCGACCGCATAGATGTTTTAAATTCAAACCACAGAAAATCAAACATTTCTAATTGAATATGGGAACAGCTCATTTACTGGGCATTGAAGTTTTAGCTGCAGAACAGGAAGGCAATTACACCGTTTTTTTCCAAGGAAACGGATACAAACACTATCATCTAAAGCAACTGCATGTTTATGGTTTTCTGTGCCAGTCTGTTGCCTGGAATAAACAAACACATGCAAACAGAAACTGTAGTAGAGATAACCTAGATGCACATGCGCCATGTTCCAAAAAGGAAGTCTATAACAGCCGCCTGCAGAAACATTTTTATATCAAACATCTCGTTCAGGACATTTGAATTCAGAATGCTGGCAATGTCCAACGTATAAGAGCAAGGTTCATGTGAATGATTCTCACCTGGGATGTTGCACCAGCCACCCAGAGTATCTTGGTCCCCATCAGAAGCAGCAAACTTCCATAAACTGAGCTTAGTCGGAACTCCATGTTCACTTCTCTATCTCTCAACGTCTGAAGGGTTCCTCACCAGACTGGGGCCGCACAAGTTGGCCTACTGCCTTTTAACAATCCCTCCCTCTCCTCTTTCCTGTACCACAGCATCAGAGCCAGAGGGCAGAATCCACATCCCTAAAATCTCAGATTTATCAATTGTTAAAATTGTTCAAACTTAAACACACTTTATAACATTGCAGTTCACATGGACTAAAACGAATGCATTTCATGTCATTGTTTTAAATGCACAGTTGATTAAAACCAGTATTTTTGTACTACAAACAAGATAGCAAGTTTAGATGCAAAACTACTGCTATATAGACTTGATATTGGTGACATTAAAGATGTTGAGATACTGGATAATCAAACACACTGTTGAATATAAAACAATTACATTTACAATGATTTTATATTCAACATAAACAAGGTTTATTTGCATTTTTAATTCGCTGTGGTCACTTGCAAGTGACCATTTTACAACGAATAAACAGGATTTCTCAATTTCAAATATTGTAATTATCAGGAATTATACTTTCAGAGAAAAGGAAGTGCAAGGGCACCAGAATTAGATTTAGTTTCTTATAACAGTGACAATAAAATCTGTATAAGAGACAGATATGAATTGCAGCCAAGTCCAGGAATCACCAGATGAACTTCTAGAAAGCTGAAAATGAGCTGAATGGTGTTCAGGAGTGTGTGTGCATGTGTGTGTGCGTGTGCTTGTGTGTGTGTGTTGAGCAAAAGAATCACAGGATGTCCTCAGTCATAAATAAGACAACCGGTCAGGTGAAGATTGCCCTGTAACAAACAGTTCCTCTATGTCCTGCTGCATCATGACTTTCCTTTCACAAAGGAAATTTCAGACAGTTATCAAAATAAGGATTTCTTTTAAACGTGTTTGTGCACTTGACAAAACATATCATATAGATATGAGACTCATAAGCTTAACTAAAGTTTATCATGTACATCATCTCTACACGGTTGAATAACATATTTTTCACTTTAACAATAACAAACAGTAATGTTTAACGTAACTTACATTTTAAGAGAAATTGTTTAACAATTTTTTTTTTGTCCACCAGGTCCACAAGATAAAACAAAGTAATTCAAACAAAATTTTTGTGTACACCAGTCTGGAATGAGCTCATTAAAAGCTAAAGACTGAAAAATTATTTGTTGGAATTGTATATTGTGGAACCGATGTCCATGATTATGTTAAAACAACTTAATTTAGTCACATGGAATACATGTACAAAAATTTCAACAACCCATTTTTTTTTCAGTGTAGCAAGACAAAATCATTGTTATCATCTTTAGAAACAAGGAACATTAAATGAGACGTGACACTTGCAATTCGTATTTATTTTAGAAAGTAAAACAGCAATATAAGAGTTGGTATATTGATGCATTTTATACATTTAAATTTGAAGGTGTCTGAGGAACTCTTTCAAAACTACGTGGAAAAAATGGGTTGTTGGAATTGCTTTTTTCATATTCATCAGCTCCGTATAATTAATTTCAATTTAAACATAATTTTTCGTGAAATTTGAAAACTTTTCATTCTAAAATATTAGAAATAACTGTGTGAAACTGATGTTCATAATAAAATTAAGTAATTCCAACAACCCATTTTTATTTTATCTTTCATCAAAGTCCGAGATGTTGATCACTTATATTTATAGTTGCAATACAGAAAGCTTTAGTGAGCACCATTTGCACATAATGTAGGAAATAAATTTACTATTATCATGAATAGTTCATACCTCTTCTAAAAATCACAATATCAAGAGTTTCTATTCTTCCTCTGCAAATCTTAACTGGCAAGACCCTGTGGCTCCAGCAGATGGAAGCAGAACATCTATAATATCATCAGTGAATTATTCCTTCCATAAATCCTAAAAACAGGGAGTGATTGGGAATGACATATGTCCAGACTGTGATATAAAAAAATCACATATCATATAGCAAGAAAGAAAAAACAATATACCCGAAAGCTATGGAAAACTTTCGGGTAAATTAAATTAAAGCAGATCCGGCACCAAAAGACGTGTGTAGAATCTAAGATTAACGCTACAGCAGAAATTGTCAACGTTTAAGCAACAGTTATTGGCAGGAAACAAGCAGCATCGATCCAAAACCCCTCAGGCCTTCAGCAGCCCGAGCCGACACAGCCTCGGCCCCTACGGACTTCTGGGAAGACGTACAGGAAGGGCAACGTTCATGCAACATGCAGGAATGGGCGAGTGACTCTTGGCTTGGGCTGGAATGTTATGCTCAGATGGATAAAAGGAACAAAACCAAAAACTGTTTAGCATGCAGTAGCACCACCCATTGTGATGCTTGAAATATTCAAAAAGTGTCTAAACGTTCGCTGGATCGAATCATTCCTTTACAAGTTAGGAAGCAGGTTCACATTCTTCCAAGTTTGCATTCGACATTAATCTGCGCAAATGTTTTTCTTTTGTTTGAGTGTGAGCACATTTCTGTACGTCTACTTTTCTACCACTACCAGAACATTCACTAAATTCATTTACAATGGCGATACAAAACCTAAAAGGCAAAACTGCACTACAGAACATTTCATTTGACGAATCATGTCATTTTCCTAACGAGAGAACGAGAGGAAAAAGAAGAGTGCAGAATAGCGTTGAAGGAGACAAAAAGTTGGCAGACACCTGAGTTGTTAGATGAACTGATGCTTTCACATGAACTGCTTTCGACTCCGTTCAGGACCGTTTACTTCCAAGGCTTTGGGTCTACACCGCCCCACTCCTCCTGAAAAGGTACCTGGAAGGATACAATGATCACTGTTTCGTGTTTTTTTGTTTGTTGGAATGGGTTCAGGTAAGAAGATGCTCGAGCTCACCCCATGAGAGAAACGATTCATCAATGCGTTGTCCAGAACCACAAGATCGGAAAAAGTGATGAAATTATATTATTCAATGAAGAACTTGCTTTCGCCTTTGGGTAGAAGAATGAAAGGTCAATTATCATTTCAAGTCTCATGTACAGATGCCATGATTGACACCTGGGATCTCTAAACGGTGTTTAGAAATGTTTCCAAAATGGAAACGTGTATTGGAAAGTATACTCTTTGGTTTACCTTAACGCAACATAACATTTTACACAGAACGAATAAAGACAAAACTTGAAGCGAAACTTGAAGGCCTCATCCACTCAGCGATAAATGCAAACACATGAGAACGAACAAGAAAGGCATTCACAGAGAAATCACGCAACGCCCGGTGAAATTTTCCAGCAACTTTAACAGAATTTGCCAGTGTGTGAAAGAACTTACAGGAAATTTTGTCATTTTGACGGACCTCACATCTCAGAAAACGGTCAGCGTCCTGTTACCTGGAATTTGGCCGCATTAAAGTACATCTTACATTAGCATTTAAGGGAATGCAGTCATGGTATTTTGCAAGACTCTGTTACTTCTTACAAAGCGCTGCACTCTTTAGAAAGGCAGAATGGAGAACCCACAGAAGTCTCTAAATTATCATTTGTATATAAGTGCAAAAACACAGCATGTGTAAACGAATCACAAAAAGCTGAAAAACTGAAATTCTTTATTTCAAAAGTAGGTTCAAGCTTGAAAGCCCAGTGTTCATAACTTAATATGTACATTTAGAACTAGAAGCAACTGCAAAACGACATTTAGGAACGCAACTTTGAGTGTGTGTTTAACTCCGGAAAATATATCATATGAAACAACACATATCCAGGACATTGCTTCATAAAGGTTGAATCAATTCATCTTCCACGGAAGCGCTTAGGTTTAATGACAATTGATTGAAGATGCTTTAAAAATTGTACTTAAGTGATAAATGTGCCTTTCATTCTCCATATACACGCATCAAATATTTTCAAATCTATTTACACTTCTTCTATGCAGCTTTTATATACGCAAACTATTTCCGTTCCCTTTATATTCCAGTTATATTCATAGTCATTATACAAAATGGCTTGTTTCCCAAATGAAGCCCATGAGAAGGCTTAAGCATGTGGAATTGAGCGGGATTATGCCATTTCCCCCCAGTATTGGCCGTAGATCATCGGTTGCCATGGATGATTTGTCAACATAGGGTGTTCGCAAAAATGTTCACACCAGTTCACCCCTCACGTCCTTACATGTGATGTCTCTTATTGGACCCAAGGGACCCCGTCTTTCTCACCCTATCCGTTCAACTCTACTTGCAGGTGTGCATGTCGTTCATCGTCTCGCACCGACGGCAGCGAACGTAACAGCACCAAACGAACTTGCACTCGCAGCGTTCCACGTGCCGTACCACGTGTGTGTTGTATCCCCGTCCACAGCACAGCAGGTTGCAGCCGTCCGGCCCGGCTGAAGTTCTGTTGCACCTGCGGCCCCTGGTCCCCGTCACGCCCAACCGCCGGTCCTCTAAGCAGTAATTGGGCGACTTGTTGAAAAAGATTAGCTCCTCTTTGGTGATGGGCATGTGCCGGTTGTCTTTGTCCTTTCGTCTCACCTTACGTTTGAAACGGTCCACCACCTGGACACTAGTCTCGTAGCGCTCCTTCAGGTAGGCCCCAACACGCTCGAAAGAAGCCATTGTGCGCCAACACGTCTTTACGGCACACGAACCCGACACGCCGTGACAGCGGCAGTCTGTCAACATCGTCTTGGCAACTGCCTGGAAAGACAGAAGATGCATTTGATTGACAAAAAGAGAAAAACAGATCTGAAGCGGTTCTTTCGAAGCCATATTTAAGACACTCAAAATTGATCATTCACGTGCTAATTCAACCCTGTGACTGACTCAAAACATTTTCACAAATAGTTTTGACTCATTTCCCAGAGTTCCTGCAAATATGCAGAACTAATGCTATCATCGGGAGGATTAACCGAGTGTGTGAAATCTTTTAAATTTCCAAAAACAATATAATATCAATGACGTCATCTTCCCTCACGACTATTCTCAGAACTGGCAACTTCCATAAAATAGGAGCTTCTGCTCGCTCATTTAACAATTCTGTCTGAAGAAATGTTCCTCTGTGGGTTACAACCAGAATCCAACCCAATCCTCGTTCTCATTTTAAAGAGACAATAAATTTTCCACGTTAATCCAAAGCACGTTCAGGGAAGGAGAAACGGCCAGATTTGAGAGATGGCGAGTATCCAGCAAGATGGTGAGCAAGACCTCTAAGATTGTGTTTGATTCTAGTGTACTTCATTAAACAATGTTAAATTGAAATAATTTATCTTCAAATAGACTTGATAACCCTTCAGATGGATTTTCGTAAATGAAGGGGATGTAATGACGCCATGTGATGATGAATGGCATGAGTAACAAACATCTGATCTTTTTGATGCCAGGTGGCACCTAAAAATATGTTCTTCGTATCAAAACGGACGCAACATCTCATATTAAATCACATGCAAATATTTAAAACGATACATTAAAAATGATCAATTACATCTTCACGTTTGGTCTGTGTTTTATTATTTTTAGGACATTTCATGCTGTTTGTTTATTTATATTATTTAAAGTGAAAAAAACAATGGTAATAACTTGTAACAAGGTAATAAATGTGTAATAACGTTTGACTCAAACTTCACATAGACTACCTTTAGTAAAGTTTAACAAACATAGCAAACATGGAAATGTCCATAAATAAATGTATTCCTATTATTTTAACCAAGTGTACTTTGTTTTATGCCAAGTAAAAACAAAGTGATGGGATTGGAGTGACATGTTTGATCTGCTTCATTCACCCAACAGTCTCTTACCTGTCTCCCAGCTTCGCTGTTGTGCTGGTTCATAGTGAGCAGGGCGTCGTGCACGGTCGAATTCTTCCCCGAGTTATCGATGAACCGACGGCTGAACCAGGTGCCGTATGCGATGTCGTCCGAGCATCCGCCCCACTGCCAGCCCTCCGCGGGTGACCCGGTGCCCGGCAGGCTGGCGTCACACGAGCACTCCGTCATGTTGCCCGCGCTGCACCCACGGGTGACGGCGTGGACGAGTCCAGCTGCCATTATCGCGTATATAAAGGATGTCTCTTTCGTGCCTTGAATAGAGAAAGAATTGAAACCAGATGGAGAGGTCTCCCGAACCCACGTGGGCATGCCAACATGAACTGCCTTAGAATAAAAAAGCATGCATTAAAGTTTCAGGACACTTCCCAAAAGAATCCCGATCTTGTGTTTTGCAGTTCTGGGGTGTATGAATTGTACATTTAATTTAGAAATAGATGAGATTCTATTTAGAAGACTTTTCTAACTAACTTTTTTGACTTTCCAACTTTTGTAGAAATAAAAGTGCCTTGGCACTTTATAAGACTGGCATTATTTCTCTTACAATTCCCTTTTTTCGTGCTTCTTTTGTAAACCTCATTTGCTTGAATAAAGGCGTCAGCTAAACGACTAAATGTAAACGCAAATGTAACCTCAATGAATTATTAATATTTTTTATAACAAGTGTGATGTCATTCCACTATATTATAATAAGATAATGTGATACTAATATAACATGAATTAAGCATTCATTTCAATAACACATTCAAAATGAGAGTTTGCTTTACATTGTACAGTGATAACTAAAATGTTGGCATTTAATTACATATTAAATATTATTAAATATCATTTTTGTGTGTGTGTTAAAAAGAGATTTTGCACAACGTCAAAAAGTATTTTTGGGACTTTTGGAATGCAGTTTTCGGAGCCAAAATGAACACATTTCTATGGCGCAATGCATAAGAACTGGGTTTGCCTACCGCTGGTGAGCTCGTAGCCGAACACGGACGCGTCCCGTCGGATGGAGCAGTTCCACCTCTCGTGCTTGAATTGGGACTGGCACTCGGCGATGCCCATGCGCGCGCCCTCTTTGACGCTGGGCAGAAGATGCGGCTTGCGCGCACACAGATCCCTCTGCTTGTGCGTCAGTGGCAAATGCGCGCACCCCATCTTCTCAAGCGCTCCCGGAGACGTGAAGCCCAAGCACCTGTGACGCGGAGCAGTGTGACACAAAGATCAGAACCGGCTCTCCTGTCGGCCTGGGTTGAAATGCCCTGCATAACCCATGGCATCAACCATGGCATCTTTTGCGCAATGCATTATCTGTAGGCATCTGTCATACTTACATCCAGCTTCCATGAGAGCACAGTGGGCAAACCGAGAGCCATATTAGGAACACATGGCAAAGCGCATTTAGTCCAACACCGGTGCTTTCCATGACCACTTCATTTATAGGAGATGCCACTTATAGAATCCTGACCTGAGCTTTGGGCAGAGATGATTCATGCCCATCCACCACATCTAACATCTTATCTTTCCCCTGTGTGTATCCATGGAGCCACTGGAGGGTCAGCATCACTTCTCCATCAGTGCGCAAAGTTCTGCGCGTCCGCTGAGGAAACGCGCAACAAGACCCATGTTGCGCTCTTGCTCTCACACTCTCATTGGTGGAACGACTTGTTAATATTCATTGGCTACGTCTGCTCTCACCGCTGATTGGTCTGAGGGCTTGACTTGGAGGCTGGTGAGGGAGGACAGAAAGCGCAATGATGGGCATGGAGGAGCCACCTAACCATCTCGCTGGGATCTTTGTGTATTATGGGGATAAGAGGAAGACTTGGAAAAAAGCAGCTTATAAAGATTAGAACATCTTGGTGAAAAGTTTTTATCAATTTACATTTACATTTATTCATTGGCAGACGCTTTTATACTAAGTGGCCAATTGTCAATGTAGAGCAAACAGGGGTGAAGTGTCTTCCCCGAGAACACTTCAGTTATTGTCTGCTGGCAGTGGGATTCAAACCCATAACCTTCTGCTTACAAGTCCAACTGTCTAACCACCAGACCGTGATTGACCCATATTATTAATTGAATAAAAAAGTAATTCCTTTAATATGATTATTCAACATGTTTTGTGGATTATCCACTTTTTTCCCAAATCCCAATCCAGTCCTGATGATATACCCTCAACCTAATACAAATAAAGGGTTCAACTATGAATAACATATATGTACATCTTGGTAAAGATTTTTCCAATTAAAACCCCCAAAAATCGTTAACGAATAATGTTATCGATTTATAAAATACACATACACAAAATACACAAATAACGTTTGAAACTCTTATTTAGTTGCAAACAGTTTTTAGTTATAAAAATATTCATGTTTAATACTTCAAGATGACCGTTCACATAATCAAATAGCCTGTTTTGGCACAATTCTCGATTAAATAAATGGACCTCAAAACTGATACATCACAGGCGGAATACGGTTGCCAGCGCAACCCTTTGATACGGAAGAAAGTGTGCAAAATAACATGAGAGCTATACTCTGTTAAACCTTTACAGATCAACACGTGGTTGTGAATTCTTTTCGCTCAATTTTTAAAGCTTAAAACTGCTGAGAAGAGTAGTCCCGTGGGATATTTCTCTCTTTGTCCAACTAAATAATGGACCAGTAAAACCTGTCATGCATTCCAGCAATTTAGAGTGAACCCAGTAACAATATAAAACTGCTTACTATCAAAACTCACAGAAACGGCATAAATATACACACATCCTCTTTTCCTGTAAACAGCATTTAGGCCTCAAACATTTACAAAGATTAACATCCAAGGCACCGGGAACAGTGGTAGAAAAATAAATGTAGAAATAAGAACATATGACCATATGCTACAACATTAAATATCCTTCGTATATCTTTAGAATAAAAATACTTCATAAATACTTGGACCTGGTATGTGAAAGTTAAGGAGTGAAAAGCTTCAAAACGTCGCCCATGCTTCCATAAAAGTGACAATGAGAGACAGCGTGACATCAAAGGCACCACGCAGCGTCTGCCAAACGTTTCCAGAAGATTTAGGGAACGTTTCTGTCCGAGCTCCGGCAGCAGCATTGTAGGAACGTTGCATAAGCGTTGAAGGAACGTTTTTGAAAGATTGTAGACAGTCACTGGCAGCCCTCAAGCTGCAGCTGCCAAAGACATTTTGGCAAGACTTCAGGGGTCTTATTTTGTTCACCCCTTTCCATCTGGATCTACCTAACCTGTCCATCTCCGATGTACCCCTTGATCCAGCATGTGGTTAAGTAGATTTGGACCGATCGTTACGAATGTTTTTAATACCTGAAAGAAGCCCTTTTTAAAAATGTATTTTAACCTGCGTATACAGATGTGTTTCCCAAACACTACGGTTAAGCGTCACCAGCCGCTGAACGTCTCTGTGTCATTGTTGGCCAATGGTCCTGCTGACACAAATCCTGCTTAGCAGGATCTCAGAGTAGACCTTGTTTACTGGTCCCTTGACATGGTAGGATACATCAGGTGGAGATGATGGTTGGAGCCCTGTGTGCACTCTCTCCCTGGTCCCGCTTTCTCCGTATCTCAAGGTCTTCAAATTTCCTTTGGAAGAAGCAGTTGTAAAAGGAAGCTTGTAGACCTGTGAAGAAGATGGACAGGAACCAGGAAGCGTCAGTTAGATTGCTTGTTGGCTCAGATGGTCAAGTTGGTTACAGTTGAACAACTATGGAAATGTTTTAACTGAGTGTGCTTCGTTTATCGAGTATGTCTAAATTAGGGAAATTCTCCTTTTTATCTCGTTATCCTGCCTTTAAATTGTAACTGCCAATTCTAATGAGCCCCGTTGATGTAGTAATTATATTTCCAACAAAACACAAACGATCAGCTTGAGAAAAGTATGTCAACATGCATCCTGTTTTTGCCAGAAAATTAAGTCAATCTGTCCCAGATCAGACAGACACAGTACATTTCAGTTCCATCTGTGAGTTTGGCGGTTTCACCGGCACTTTGCAAGCTAAGACATCTGTTCCCAGCCTGCTCTTTACTGACTAATTAAATACAGCCTAATTGCTAATTACTCATTTACTGATGGGCTGGGCACTTTAAGGGTGTAATAAAAAAAAAAACAATGCTCTTAAAAATATTTATTGGACTGGATGTGAAGGAAGTATTTCTAGAAGCTATACCCATGTGTTATTGGTAGATATTTAATTTATAAGCATTTATTTTTTTATGAAAAAAACATACGAAAAATATGTTTTGTGTTTGAACAGTAATTCTTGTTTTATTTCATCATAAATGAAAAGGAATTATATTTTGTTTAATAAAAAAGTTGTGGCAGAAAAAATATTATGGACGAATACCTTTATTTAATTTCTAAAATGTGAACCTGTTCTGAAGATTCACCAAAATAAATAACATGATCAAGTTTGCTTCTACAGTAGATCGTTCCTCAAATGTGTCCGGTTTATATGCATATATATATTAAATAAATACTGGATCATTTATCCAAAGCCAATGTTACAGTTACTAAACTTCTGTTTATGAACAGACCTCACAGAATGTCTTTTACCTCATGGAAATGGCAGGCACAGCGGCCCTGCAGGAACTCCTTATATCGTCCCATAGTGATGCTGAATGTGTCAATGACCTCATATCCAAGATGTTTGGCATTTTCCAGAATATCCTTGTTCAAATGATAGAGTTCTTGCACTCCGCTCTACAAACAATTATGATGATTCAGATTGACAGGTTTATAGCGTGCAAATTAACCATTTTCCGAATGAATAAATAAAACATGAATATCAGGTCCAGCTCTGAAAGCTCTGATATCTGTCCAGTGGAGAACAAACAGATTTTTGAACTGCTATGAATGTCTGCAGTCTCCAGAAGTTCTTACCGTGGAAAGCGATCGAATGCCATCGACAGGGAGATGAAAACCCATACCTAAAGACTTCACTACTACCAGAATGTTCTGGAGACCCTCCCTAAGAAATAAAGCAGAGATTTGAGGTTAGACGAGAGAAACAATACCAAAAATGTGGTAAGCTTCTGTTTATTTGTACAGGTTGGTGTGTCACCTTTCCAGAACGTGTTGAATGGTTTTCAGATGGTTCAGGTTGAGCCACTGCACCCCACCAGCGACCAGCACCGTCTGAGAGGAATCCTCCAGGGGTCGTGACCTGCACGGTGAAAGGGTGAAAGGTTAAAGCTAGGCGTCATATCCTTTAACCATAAGCAACAATCAGGATTTAAATAATGTTGGTGCCCCAACAACTTGAGGCCAATTTACTTGAATTGTTTAAGCAAAAATCTTCTTTTGTACTCCAGAGAAGAATGATATGCGGGTAATTAACTATGACAAAATTGTCATTTTCAGTTGAACTATTACTCGATAACACAAGTACACATCTGTGCCGAATAGTCGGATGAGATCATCGACACACCGAGCCAGTGAAGTAACCACTGCATCCCAGCAAATACACACTGATTAAACTGTGCAGATACACACACAACACAAGCACATTTAAAGCCATTTTAGACAGATCTTTGATAGTTTGTGAGTTTAATTGACAGCCTCATACCTGTCTATAAGCTGTTGCAAAGCTGTTTGGAAAGTCGGCCTTTGGGTCTTCGGCAGCCAGAATTGTGGGTAGTAGGAGTAGCTGGCAATAGTTTTCCCTTGGTTCAGATTGTGGTAGATGATGGTATCATGGGCTTTGTCCCAATCCTCCAGCGTGGTGTTCACTCTTTCCATCAGGTAGTACATCATCCCTCGGTTAGTGGAGTCACCGATGAACAGAACCTGATACAATCATGATTTTATGAGATCTATATCAATTACTGCTGTTATCTGATTATTCATACTCAAAAAAAGTCAATTCTCACGTGACACAATTTACATTCAACCTTTTTTTGGATATAATTCTGTTCAAATTGTGTGTATATGTAAGAAGAAAATTAAATAAGTCTTAACGTAAATATTTATTTTAGAATTCATCAAATATATTGGTGTATATAACAAATACATATTTGTTGAATAAATACTTATGTTTTTTAAGTTTATATTATTAAAAAAGGAAATTTTAAGGAAATTAATTGTTGAATTTTAAATAAAAAATAGTTTTTATAAAAACATTTTTTATTAATATTTCAATGGAAAAATCTGTTTCACTATCCATACATCCATCAAACTTTTCATTCATCCATTAAACTATCTATCCATCAAACTATCAATCCATTAAGTCATCAATCCATTAAACAATTAATCCATCCAGCTATCTATCAAACTATCTATTCATGAAACTATTCATCCAACCATCCACCATCTATCCATCCATCCATCCATCCATTAAACTGTCCATCCATCCATCCATCCATCCATCCATCCATTCATCAAACTATACATCAAACTATCAACCCTTCAACCCATCCACCCGTCAATCCATCCATCCATCAAACTATCCATCCATTCATCAAACTATCCATCTATCAAACTGTCCATCTATCAAACTATCCATCAAACTATTCATTCATCCGTCAAACTGTCCACCAATCAAACTATGCGTCAAACTATCCACCTATCAAACTATCAAACTATTCATCCATATATCTAGCTATCATTCATCATAACAACAACTTTTGTTTTAAAATCCACTAAAGTCTCTTTGTTTTCTTTGTGTGCATTCTCCGGAGTCTGGCACACACTTAGAGTTTCCATATCAACATGACACAGAAGCCAAACACACAAATCCCACCGATGCCACACAAGACCTCAGACAGACTTTTGGCCCTCATCCCTTTCATACACACATACTGTAGTGGAAAGAAAAAAAGGAAGGGATGCATGAAAACTAACTCTTAACAGGAGTAAACAACTGTCATGGTCAAATATTATACAGCCGTTGGTTTGTCGAGCTGTATGTGAATCAGACACACTCCTTTTGCCTCATCTTTTGAGTCTTCAATCAAGTGGGGGTCAAATCAGTCATGCTGGGTGGATGAGCATTGAGGGAATTTCATGCATGAACACACTGTAGGTTTGGCACACAGCACTTAAACCCATGCTGGGCTGGAAGCAATCATTTGAAACACAACTCAAAATTAAAGATGAACAGATATTTCCAGTGTACGCACCTTTCTGTCCCTCATGCAGGTTTGTAACTGAGGTTGGTCCAGCAAGGGATGATAACAGCTGTCCGGTTGCCAGGTGACCTCTCTCCAGTCACACGTCCTGTTATCTGAACAGCTCAGGCATGGGACGATCCAACGACCTGATTGAGATCAAACGTTGTTTGTCCAGCATCTCGACTTGTCAACTTTTACACATCTTTAAATCATCCAAATCCGTATATATTTCTTTGTACTGATGAACAGAGAAAGGAGTATGGACATATGTTTTTAACCAAACACTTCTTGGACCCCTTTACCTACCATAGCTGGAAAATACCCTTATAATTTGATTTTTTTCTGTTTAACCCAAAGTAAGATATTTTGAAGAAGGTAGGACGACAAATAGTCCTGAGGTACTTTTGAATACCATTTTAAATTTCTTGGGGTCCAAGAACTAGCATTCGTCCAAAAATCTTTCTTTGTACAAAGACATTTTTGGGAGAACTGTCCCTTTAAAATCCAAAACAAATCCCAGAAAGATAGTTTAAATAGTTCCCATTCTGACTTTGATCCACTGTCCCACCATAATTTGTTTAACTTTTATTGTCCTGACCTGAACATCCTTTAAACTCTAACCTTACAGTGTTAAATCTGAAGTTCATAAATGAAGATGTGAACAGAAGCTGAACTTCCACAGAAAGTTTTATAAAGTCAGGATGGAGGCTTTACCTATCCAGCAATAAATCTAGCAAGCAGCTTTTGTTAACAAATTGCCAAAAATCTGCTTCACCAGTAAACCTTTCACATTCCTTACTACTGCGGGGTAATGGACTACAAATCTTGGCAATGGGAATGTTTTACAGTCTGCTTCCTTTGTTGTAAAAATGATGTCTGCAAAACTTTTTCAGGGCCTAAACTCACTTTACAGTCCGGCACAAGAGACCGGGGGCTTTAAATCTGACAGTAGGACGTTTCAGATTCATGTTTTAGATCTGAAGCCCACTATCAAAAGAGTTTTGTCTGCTTTTGTTTAAGCAAGTGTAATGTATTTGGGTCAGTGTTTTGAATCACAGTCTGTTCTAATGGTTTAAAACATCTAAGTATTTGTTCATTTTAATATGTTTTCTGCAAATGTTTTAAGAGTCATGTTGTGTCAGATGGTTTTTATGTTGATTTTATTATCTATAGTTTTCGTAACCAAGTCATAAAGTGTTTGGTAAATGTTTTACATTTTCTTGGCTTTGGAATGACAACATTAAATGATAGAAGTTTTTTTTGTGAGTAAATGATGAAAGAACTTTCATTTTTGACTGAATTCAGGTCTGTGATGCATAAAACCTACCAGGCTCATCTCCTGATAAGCAAGGTCGAGGTGATGCTTGAGTATCTTCTGATGATCTTATCTCTTGAACTGGCTCCAAACCACATGGCTGATCCGGCCTAACCACCAGGCCACAGTCCTGCAAGTAAAACAAAGAGGAGTTTATGATCTTTGCACTTCTCTCCTAAATTAGCTTTTAGTATTCCTATGAAGTTTCCATCACTTATTCTACGTGCGCACTTTTCTCCCCACATAACCTTTGCTTTCATGTGTCCATTTCCCTAGAATTAGTGTAGGTGCTCGCCCCATTCGACGCTCGCCCCGCGGCCTTGGTCCCTGTAAAGGGATCAGAGGTCGAACAAACCTAACAGGCCAAGTATCCTCAGCAGGTCCGCTTGGCCGACCCTTGAGGTCCCTCACGGGAGCCATCGGGTCTGGCTCAACTTCAGAAGAGTGGCGGACCGCCCCGCTCTCTGATTTTCTCCCATTCTTAACACTTTGCACAGGGGCTTCTCATGTCCACGTAACATTCCCCAAGATACCGCGGCAATTCTCAACAAAGTGCCACAAAACAACTTAACAGGGATTTTCTTGTTAGTACGTGCACACAGTGTGCGCATGCAAACAACGGCCGGCTTTTGATTCTGGCCAGGCTGACACAAATCAGCTAGACCGCTCGAGCCGACGGAAACCACACTACCCTTTATGCAACAAAGTTAGCATCCCTCCAGAAAGGAACCCGCTTTAAATTAAACCACATTAAAAGGGTAAACGATGATCAGATATGTTCATTTTATTACTCTCCCCTGTCATTTTTCCATTCCTTGAAGAGCAAAATTGAAGAGTTTCACGGTCAGGTCCTTTCAGACAAAGTTGTGATGGTTTAGTAACAGAGCGATGGAAATTTCTTCAATTTATGTGCTGTGAGAAAACTTAGCTTGAAAGTGACTCTTTACCACTGAACATAATGAAATCTGAATAAATTATTAAAATAATATGTGCCTAAATGGCATTTGTAATACTGTGCGTTCATTTTAAGTGATAATTCACTTCCCATAAAAATGAAAAATCCAGAATCATTTTCACTTGGAAAAAAATTAATGTGACTTAGTTTAGATCACTAAAATAAAACAATATATAAACTTTATTCAATATTTAGAGAATCTGAATAGAATTTCAAGTGGAAATGTTTAAGTAATTGAGTAAAAATCCAATCTCTTAAAAAGTTTATGAATGAAAATGTTTTTATTTATTTAACAAATATATATTTACACACCAATATTATTGTGAAATTCTGCAAGAAATATTTGAGTTAATCAGGTTTTACTTTTTTCAAAAAAATGCACCCTCTCAATATATTTCAAACCCAAATGAATTTCTTTTACAAAACACAAAAGAACATATTTTGAAAAAAGTTGGGAACTGAACAGCAATGGCACCGCTTCACTTATACCGTATGGATTCAAAACCAATGCAAGTGAATAGGTGCCAATTCCAGACATTCTTCAAAATACTTTCCAAAGTTATCCGTGAAAGAAACAACATCAAACAGGTTTGAAGTGACAAGAGGGTGTATAAAAGAAAGATTTTTCCTTTTTGAATGAACTTACAAGCTCTAGAGGCTCTCACTTATAAAAGATCAGCAACATGTAATCTCCACTGATCAAAGCGTGATGCCGAACCACGCCGTTAGAAAGTCCGGGATTATTTCTCTACATTAGACCGTGCACTGTGTGGACAGAGTGGTCAAGTCACTGCAGTTTTCACAAGCCTCTTCAGATTCCTCAAGAACCCTCTGAAAAGTGTGTTTCTAGAATCTTAAGCTGCCGTGTTTTAAAAAGCCGCCGGTGTAGACAAAGCCCTACTTTTCCTTTGCTGTAGAGGAATAAAACATCAAAACGTACAAGCAGGAGATTAGCAGCCTTCCATTGAAACATGTAAAATCTTTCCAATGGGATCAGGTGCAAGATGCAAGCAAGGAAACTCAAAGACATTGAACGGAATTTTTATAGTTTTATCCAAATATAAATTTGGTTAACAGTTCGGTTGTATTTCTCAATTAACCATTAGTCACTTATTATATTCTCAAGCAATTATAGTTAATCTTATTATTTGCATTAGTCCCTGTTTGAATGTTAATTCATTGGATTATTAAATGCTGAAATAACCACAAACCAAGTTTAATAAAAGCTGCCGAACTAATTAACTAATGCAAATCCAAAAGAATAATTAAATTGAGAGCATGATAAGAACTGTCATACAGATGTCCCATCTGCTCATTCAGTCACAGTTTTTTTAAAGACTAAAATGGCTTTAGAAAGAGAATGTAATGTAATCCTGTGGATTGTGAATTGTAATCCTATAGAATCTCCTGCTGTCGGCCAATCCCCTCACTCTATAGAAAGACTTTTCTGGAGGCAGCTCATGACATGGCATCAGAAAGCTTTACTCCAAAGAGTGTAAAAGAGGTTTTAGCACTTTAAAATAAGCCTGACAACAGAGAAAGACAGTAGAAGACAATTTCATTCTAGTTTTTGTCTTTTAGCGAGTAAAAGATCAAAGGAGAAAGGAAGAAGAAATGCAAATTTGCTACAGTTAAGTTGTCTCTGTACTCTTACAAACTACAATACTCATTTACATACACATATATACACATACATAAAAATGTTTTTCAAGTTTAAAAAAAATAACCCTCTCTCTTGCTATTAAAATTCAGAACTTTTGAGAACACAAAAGAGATTTTTCAGAGAATATGTCAATACAAATATATATGTGTGTGTGTGTGTGTGTGTGTGTGTGTATGTGTGTGTGCGTGTGTGCGTGCATGCATGAGGATTTTTGATGAAAGGCGATTTGTATCCTTCAAATGTAAATAAACGCCTCGTCCTTACTGCTTATCTCATTCATAACACATAAATGGACAAAATCCATGAGCTACACGCAGGCCAGCAGCAGGAAATGAACCCAATATAATGTCCTGCATTATTATAGTACTTAAATGTTTGTCAATGTGTCACACCAGCAAAACTGCTGGTCCAAACCAAACAACTTGCTATTTCCTTAATTTAAACGCTGTTCTTTAGATGACCCGACATACATGAGTTTCATTTCACATCTGGTCTTTGTTTTCATACAGTAGATATCTATCCGAGCTGAATACAGCTATTGGCAGCCATACACTACACACTCACACACATTGTGGAAAGCTAGTAAAAATCGGAGAAGCAATGCAGAAAGGTAAGATACAACAATTTTCCTTTCATCCCTGAGTAAAACAAACAGCATATGTTCAGGGTAGCATTCTCTCATACTGAATATTTACTGTGCTGAGTGTGAAATTAAAGTACAAGTTCAAGCATTTATCACAATTGTGTCATTGGGTCCTGCCATTCTTCAAAATATCTTCTTTTGAAATGGCAAGAGTTAAAAATCAGTACATGTAATTATCAATATCTGCCTTGCTCTGCTTAATATCTGCTAAATGTTTTCCAGACCAGGATAAAGCAGGGCAGGTGAGGTTATGGGTTCATGACCTCTGATTACATCACCAGTCGCCGTCATCTGCTCTGTAACGGACAGATCAAAGCTCATGAGTTCACATGCTGTCGCGTGCTTTGATTTCTTTCAGGATCAAACCCAAGAAGTGTTCGACAGCTGCAGATCAGACACATTTGAGCCGTAATGGAAGATGGCAGATGGAATTCAGAGCACAGTCGGGTTTTATTAAAACATCTCAGAAATGAAACATACATGTCATCTGAAGAAGACAAAGGGATTTAAAAAAAAACATGCTCAAGGCAGGAAGGTAAGAAATGGACATAGGTGTTCAGCATCACTTCACCATGTTAACATATCGTTGTTCTTCTGAATCCTTGTCTTCCATGACTTTTATTTCTTTGTATATAAGTCTTCCTTTATGTTTGTCACTGGATTTTGCAAATCCAACCTATAAAAGGTGCTGATCAATTGCATTCATGTATTTTCAAAGGTCTTAATGGGCCCAAAAAAAGATACAACAATGAACCCAAAAAAGCTTCAACACTTAATATACTGTATACCAATACTGGTACAAAAACGAACCTTTGAGGGAACCATTCTAGCATCCAAAAAGGTCAAATTTTCATTGAGTTCATCTAAAAAAAAGCCAACAAAGAGTTGTTGTTGACACCAAAACATCTAAAAATGTTTTAATCGTTTTTGTATAAATTCTTTCCTTTTTGTGTGGATTTTTCTCATGTTTAAATACATTTGTTTTTTATTGTGTACATTTTATAAATGTAATTTATATATGATTTAGGAAATATGAAGACAATTTTACAATTAAAAGAAATTATCGGTTCAGTTTTGAATTAATCTTACATATCTCCCTCTGTGCAAAAATGAGTATATAAAATATTTTAAATAGCATTGATTTTTATGATATCTTCTAAATCACTGCTTTTGAGTAAAGGTTAACTGTGATATTTTAGATTTCCTTCTTTTCAAATGCAAAAATTTACTGTGTGCCAAAGATTAGTATGTATCAAAATATGCCAATATAACTGTCACGTTATTTATTCATTCCATTCTAGAAGCATACAATAAATATACCATGTCATTGCTTTTAAAGGTCATTAGTGCTCTCTCTTTTTTCTTCTGTCCACTCTTCTGTAGTGTGCTAGCTTCTTTTCTTGCCCTCCTCAGGAGAACTATGGCATCAGATAAGCATTAACCAATTTTAAAGAGGAAATGAGCAGAAGTCAAGCTGTCCGTCTCATCACAGCAGAACACACACATTGACTTCCTCTGTAATGCAATACAGGTCTGTGCCACCTGTGATTCACATTCACCATTCCTCGTGCCACACTCAAGCACAAAAGCAAAGTCCAAAAGTGTACAAACACACACCACACACACACACACACACACACACACACACACACACACACACACACACACACACACACACACACACACACACACACACACACACACACACACACACACACACACACACACAAACACACCCACAGCTGGTTTTACTTCATTGACGTGTATCTCTCTGTAGGAGAGCTAAAGAATGACAATAGGTCTTCATCATTCAGAAATGCGAGTGAAATATATAAAAGTGTGAATTTTCAAGCCAGGGGAACAAATTGGACAAGGTCCGAAAATGCCGCAATGTAACTTCAGCCAAAATGAAGCGCTGCCAAAACACATCTTTTAAACAGACCGGGATGTCTGCAAGAAGACAATTTATTCAGACAGCTACAAAGCCACCTTAAAACCACTCATTTAGAAAAAATGTCAGCTATGCGTATGTGATGAGGGAAATTAGTGTTGGAGAAAAAGTCAGAACGACAAAGAGTAACGAACTACACAAACATTCTTGAACTTCACATGAACAAAATGTTACCGTGTTTCAGTAACATTTGTTTATTTTAATTTAAATAATCGTCTAAAAATGAGTACATTTAAGGGCTTTAAAATTAAGTAAATATGTTTTGTGTATATGTACTCAAAAAATTCAGTAAATCTAACTCAAATACTTCTATTAGAATTCCCCCAAAAATATTGGTGTATCTTACAAATATATATCTGTTAATTAAAAACTTATTTTTCATTACATATACCTAAACAATATAAGGCACATTTTCTACAACATCAACTGTTTAAATGTTTTAAAAGATTTTATAAAGTTTAAATAACTGCTTATTTTTGTGATATTTACTAAGTCGCATTTAATAATTTTTACAGTGTAAACTCAGATGTTGAGATCCAGACAGATCCAAAAATGACCACATGGGTTCAAATTTCTCTTATGACACGTAATGAATGTCTCTTCGGGATAGAGCGAGAGGAGGAAAAGGACAGGGATTGCATTTTGAGTTCAGGGAATTTTAACAGATGGGACGCATGACATCCAGTATTGCATTTCCACCGTATACACACTCATATGTGCACATACACACAGGCACCTCATACATCTGCGTAATGAGACACTGCCAGTATTATTTATTGCGGGCGATGGAATAAAAATCGTGTAAATCATTTTCGGGAACCCCTTTGCAGGACCGACGTCATCCAGAAACATTGTCTCCGGACCAAATCATTTAAGTGACTAACCTGTCCCAACCCAATATCCTCCGGCCTACAACAACTTACAACAGACGGCCTGACAATCCCTTTTCTGATTACAGAAGCTGTTGCATATCCCAATCACAAAGATATGTTTATAAAAATGTCAAAATCAAGAGAAGTTACAAAAGTTGGAGAATAGACAGCGCTGGCCATAAAAGTGTGAAAACTCAAAAATGTTCACATCAATGGAAAAGCCCCTGGCTCATGGATCAGATACCAGATGTCAATTACTAAACAAGGACGAGTCTTGTTCTCTGATTCATCCCTGGACTGAACTCTTGTTATTCTCTCTCATACAGAAATTAGGAGGCACATATAATTTTGGTGAGAGTATATATTAGCTGTCCTGTGCCCTGGTGTGACCCCGGCGGTGCTGCGTGAGGTTAATCCTTGTGCGAGTGGGCCTGATCTAACAGACTTCAAAAGCCAAGGTCCCGGTCACGAGTGCTGCAACATAATCTCTTCAATTCAGGAGTATCTGACATGGAGAGAATACGTGTGTGTGTGTGTGTGTGTATGTGTATGTGTGTGTGCGTGTGAGGACATGGTAAACCCTACAGCGCGGGGACCCTAATTTTCAGCTCATACAAAGTATTGTTTATCTAACAATTTTACAATACAGACTGTTTGAAAAGACTTCATTCAACATGACCACCTAACATGTGCGTGTATGTGTTTGTGTGAGAGAGTAAAAATGACATAAGTTGTAATGGGGGTCTCTATGACCTGACTGAAAATAATGCAGAAAGAAAAATTTGAGTTTGAGATAAGCCTACAACATTGGATAAATAAGATGCATGAACATTAAAGGATAATGGAGACATGGGATATACATTTTCAAAGACGTAAGTACAAAATGAAAAAGAGACACTTTCCGAGTAAGAATATGGAAAACGTGACATATACAGATGATATAAAACAATCTTGTATTTATTTCAGAACGACACATGATATTCAGAAAAAACGCAGACCTGAATTTTCCCATTAGAAATAAATAAGATTGAAAGTGGGCATTGTATACCAAAGTGAAACCAGGTGGGGTTGTACAAATAAGATGGTTGGGTGATGTCAGATCAAGTTTTTGTGCACGAAACTGTCCAGACATTTAATGAAAATATTGCACATCTACACACATTTTCAAATGATTGTTTAGTGTAATCATGAGCAATACTTTGACTTATATGTTTGCAGTTGGCACCTTATGACTTGCATATAGTTCATCTGCACATATCTCATTCCATCCAGATTTCTTCTGTTGTATTGCACTTATTTGTGTTTTTCTTACATATATATTATTCTTTACTTTATTTTATATCCTTGTCTTGATGTCATGTCTTGTCATGTTATATTGCATGTGACCTGGAAGCTTCTGTCACCAAGACAATTTCTTTGTGTTCAAGCACAAAAATGGCAATAACATTCGGATTTAACATCACCTTAAAGGTGGGGTGATATCTAAAACGCTCAGAAAAGTACGTTTGAACACCAAAACGAACTCATAGCCGATCAACAGTAAGGGCGATAACGTTAAAGGGCGGAGCACTGCACAAAGGGGTGTGTTATTGTTAAGAGGATATTCGTTAACAATTAACAATTACGGAATGCATTACCTAAAATGACCTAACAATGAACAACGCAAATGCTGAATTTTTTAAGGTTTGTTTACATCAATCTTAGCGTTTACTAACATTATGTCAATAAAAAGTTGTCCTTGTTAACATTAGTAAAAGCACCATTAACAAGCACAAATAACTGTGTTGACGTGTACTAACATTAACAAGGATTAATAAATAATGAAAAGCTAATTAGCTTATGTTAGTTAAGGCATTTACTAATGTCAACAAATACTTCTTATTGTAAAGTTTTACCGTGATATAAAATAACAACATGTTTTCTGAAATTGGATACCCCACCATTGAGCGATACAAGTGATAAGAAATTATTCTTCTGATCTGCAGGAATAGACATGAATCTGGCACAGCATCAAACTATCATGTGCCCTCACTAGTGCTCAAATCATATAAACACGGTCATTGTGCCAGTCACCATCCACTACCTACATTCATTCCAGATGTGCACGTACAGACACCGCATTCACAAAGCCGATAACTACCTGTCAGGCAAACTGTGGCCTTTTTCAATGCTAAAACGGATTGTGCACATCAAAGCGGGATCCGAGGCTCGCAACAGTCAGTTAAACGCTCACAACCCTGAGGAAATCGGTATTTTACTTTCTATCACTATACCGACTGCAATGGAAAAAGATATAAATTCTGTCATCCTTTATTTATCCTCTTGTCACCTCAAACCTGCATGTTTTTTTACCCCAGATCTCCAATGAAGATATTTTGTAGAATGGTGGGAAGATAAGGGGAGTAAATGATAAAAGAATTGTACTTAGTGCTACATTTCTTTAAGGACTTGCAGATTTCCTAAGGTAAGATATCTTTGTAAGCATCCGGTATAAGAGCAACACCTTAGAAACAACACACACATAAAAACTACTTATATTCCGGAAAACAGGACAGATTGCAATCCTCCTGTACGCTTTTTGCACCCACAGATGCATTAAATGAATGTTTATGATTCTATTTTAGCACCCACTACACTGAAAACATTTAGTGAGTGTTCTTATCTTTAATAAAAGATTGAAGGCACAGAACATAGAAACAGAAGTCGTGTATACTCATTCAACACTTGGTGGGTGGGAGTAATGACATTTTGCATACCTGTCATCCTGACTTCGCCTTCTTCAACTAATTGAAAATCAAATTGGCCAACAATCAGGTGACATTCTGCATTAGCTTGATTATACAGTGCACCAAGAAACCCGAGAGAACTTCAAAGCCTGCTAGGTGAATGGAGCTTGTGTTTTGGAGGGGGTCGCTGGTGGTCCTCGACCCCCACCCCTTTTACAGACATCCAGCACGGACCATCACGGCCCTTTCACTGACCCATTAAGATGGGGGGACATAAAAAGGGAACAGATGATAGAGCGCTTGGTAGGGGAAACAAGTCCAGGTGGTTTTTGGGAGATGGTTGAAATGAGATGAACACACTTATATCCTTTAATTCAGAATTGGGTTGTAATTAAAGTTCTTTAAAGTTGGGTTAAAATATAAAAATATAATTCAAATACTATTGAATTATTATTAAAAAGAATAATATAAACATTTTGATTTATATCGGAATGTTATGCTACTTTAGTTTGCTGTAGTTTTCTGATTACTAAAGGAAAAGTTATCCAAATTATCCGTATTTATTCCTAAATTACTCACTCTCTTGTTATTCAAAACCTGTATGAATTACTTTGTTGGGATAAACATAGAGACTCAAATTTGGGAAAAGGCTTGTAACCAAACCGTTCTTGCACGCCATAGTAAAATTAAATATGGTTTTAACTTTCCCTATACAAAAAATGTTTCCATAAAACAATTTACACTGAAAAACATTGAAAATAATTAATTATATGATTTGAATTTTGTGTATATATAAGTAAAAAAATTAAGTAATTGGGATTAACAGGTTATTAGAACCTCAATTGTTTTTTACTAATACATATTTGTTAAATAAATCCGTAATTTTTTCACTACATAAACTTTACATTTTAGGGACATTACATTTTTAGAAGCAAATTTAACAGTTTATTTTTCTGATATTTACTTAGCCACGTGATTTTTTTTTTACAGTTTAGAGTCTTTACAATGTCTACTGTGTTCAACAGAGTAAAAACATTAGGAACCATGCATTGGTTCGTAAATGATGAAATTTCTCTTTTTGGGTGAACTATCTCTTTAACATATATATATTTGAACCTACACACCTGTTGTAATTTTGTAATATCAAATATAACACAAATGTGTCACCTCTAAATGTAACTATTGAAATTAACAGCTCTTAAAGTAATACATCATATTCACAAACCCATATAAATCACCGCAGCAAATCATAAGCCAAGATAACCATCCATTTCTGTCTCTCAATATTTTTCTCTCTCTATGTCCTTAGGTTGTCCTTAGGTTGAGGTCAGAAAAATTAAATTTCCAAAAAGTATTTGTCCATCACATGCCAGTGTCTATGACCAGCTGTCTCTAAAAAACCCCTTCTGCTCCTAACAGACTGTTCCATTCTGAAGCACTTCATCCGTTTTACAACATACTGCATTAAAAGGTTACACTGTTTAAAAAATATCTCATCCCTACACAGTGCCAAAGGGACACAGAATATGCCCCCTTTCCTAATTACCGACTCCATAAACCCCAAAGACGCAGCGGTGTGCCAAACAAATGGAGGCGCACTTCCCAGCTGGAGCGTGCTTTAGGAACCAGGGGTCAGCTCACTAATGACAACACCAGACGAGATCCCTCAAATTCACATCCGAAGGACCGGACCAGAGATCCTTCTCTCCGTTCTCAAGCAGTTTAAGTTTAAAATAATGATCCACCATATTAGGACAGCTGAAGTTCACATTTAAGGGAACGCTTCACCCAAGTCACATGTTTCTTAACATCGTACGGATCATGATTGCTAAAACGTTGGAATTTTTATTTTTGGTCAAATCACACATGCTAATCGAATTGCTCGGCTTGTTGTCACGAAGGAAGAGGGATGAGGGATAACTGTTGCCATTTTAGAACTTTAATGGGTTCTGAAGCCTTGAGAGGATGGGCAAGGGGCAGATGGTTGGCATTGATGTCAACATGCTTTAACTTCAAAAGAATTCCACCTTGCTGTCCACTAACGCTTTCAACAGCATTAAGACTCTGGTGGGTTGATCCTCTGAGTGTCAGATGTTATTTTAATGTTGATTAAACAGATTAAAGGTGAATAATTATCATGTGTCTTTCTAAACATTATAACATATTTATTTAATGTTTGCTCAACATTAAATACATTTAACACAAATGTTATTTAGCTTAATCTCTGTACGGAACAACCATTAGATAATAGTGGTTAAACTGAAAACTGTATGGATATATGAAGGTATCAGAATAATTTAAATTTTTGTTTTGACGGCAAACGTGATAAAATGCTCGATTCAACGCCAGTCCCTGCCAAAGCCCTTAAGAGACAGTGTAAGATTAATGAACAAATGTCGTGAATGGAATGGCATGAATTTGTAGTAATCGTCTGTTGTGTTGAGGGTTGAAGAGCAAGACACAATGGCAGAATTTTCATTTTAAAGGATATATTCTTGAATCGAAAAAAATCACTTTGGGAAATTCAGAATTCTCTTCATTATTAGACTAAGAAACCTACTCCTTTTTTATTAAATGACTCTCTCTGAATATTGAAGAAGGAACAGCCAAATGAGCGTGTAACAGACAGGCATTCCTTTAAGATGTTAATAGCATCTCAGGGTGAGGAGACATTAAGAAGTTCTTTTGGAGAAACTTTTCTCCAACCCTATTTCAAAGATGACTTAACTGAAGATGATCAAATATAACATGTTTTATTTTGCTGAGTTTTTTTAATTCATTCTTGTCTGTTCATCGTTTTGATGAGTTTATAATTATTCTTTAATGTGCAGAAATATGAATACATATGTGAGTAAGTGTCCCAAAACACAATGCGAGTCTCTGTCAGTATCAACAAATCTACGATCAGTGCTATCACTTCCACTAAAACCTGAACAGTGAACAATGTGTGTGAAAGAGAGAACAAATTGAAAACTAGATATGCTTAAACTATTAGAGCAGCTCTCTTATTTTTATATATTGAAATAATATGTAGTGTGCATATACATCTAAGGGCAAAGTATTGAAAAAAATTAAATGTACTGTACAAGCCATGAGCTACTTTGCAAGTTCAGATGAATTCATTATCAAATATTGGAATTTAGAATCCACCAGCTGAATATGTTGTCATATTGACATAGACATGTGTAAGAAATATATAAAATATAAATATAAAACATATTTTAAAATACATTTTTAATAAAAATAATTATTATTTGCACTTAATACAACTGTTATAACTTTTCATGTTGCTTAGTAAATATCACAAAATAAAAAGTTCTTCTTAAAATATTAAATCAATTTTCAGTGGAATAATGTTTTAAGTTTATGTAATAAAAAATTATTAAAATAAATATACTTATATTATATCCCTAATATTTTGATTGAATTTCAATAGAAATACCTTAGTTAATATATAATACGTAAATGTATTTGATTTTTCTTACATTTAAAAAAATATTAAACGGTATATTTACACATTTTTCAAAGCGTTTAAATGTACTCATTTTGGGAAAAATTGTGTCATCTAAGTGTAGGGTAACGAAACACCCTCGGTACTTCAAATAATCCTAGGACACAACACACTTTTTGAGCATGCTGACAAATTCTTCTTAGAGATGTTTGTTTGGCTTTGAGTTCTGAGGCGGTGTTGGTGAGCATGGATGTGCGAGCGTGCACATGTGGGAGTGCACGTGTGTATCTATGAAGGTCTTTACCACGTACCTGCACAAAGCTGCACATCACATACTCGTCAAACATTGGCAGGCTGGGCCTGCTTTCACGATATATGTGCAGAGTGTATATCGTCATGACGACGGGCTCGTCTTCTGATTCGTCCGTCACCAGAATGTTGATTCTGCTGTTGCCCATGCCGACGGGGTAGTTTGCCATCCTGGAAGACACAGAGGAGAGTTCTGAGGAACTCGGCAAACCCGATCACATGCACTTGGGGTCATTGGTTTAGTGACATCGAGAAGGGTTAAAGTGGATTAAACTGGGTAAAAGTCAACAGGTGACCCCATTGACAACTCTCGTAAGGAACCTTTACACTATAAAAAATGCTGGGATATTTAACCTAACATCTGGTCAGAGACAAATCTAACAATTGGCTTAAATTGAGGGTTTATTTCAACTTAATAATGGGTTAAAACAACGTAGTATGTTAATAACCGAATGGGTTGTCCATTTTGACCCAGCATTTTTAGGGAGAGGAAACTCTCTACTTTTTTAATGTATTTTATTTAAAAAAAATATTCAAAATGCATAATCATAACAGAAATGTGATGTTATGACTTGATTTGAAAATGTTATTAAAAATGTTACATATCCATGAGTTCATTTAGTAGAGATAAACAAATTAAATCCTAAAATGCAATAAATGCACCACCAGTCAAGAGTTTTAGTCCATTGAATCACTTATGCATTTATAAATTTTGCCTAATTTTATGAAAAAACAAAAGTAAATGAAATAAAACAAAGGTAAAAATTTTAAAAATTAAATAAAAACAAAGGTAAACATTACAGTTATGATACAATAAAAAAGTAAATAAAAAAATGAAACCGTATATTTGCTTCATTTTAAAACTTTAAATTTACTCATTTATTGTGTAAATGGTTTCGTGTAAATGGTTTCAAGTAAAAAGTAACTAAACACCTCCAGTACCTCAAATAAGCTAAGGACACAATAATCTTTTCGAGCATGCTGACAAATTCTTCTTAGAGATGTGTTTTTGGCTTTGAGTTCTGAGGAGGTTCTGGTGAGCATGCATGTGCGATGAGAGCGTGCATGTGTGAGAGTGCAAAATTGGAAAAAATAAAATAGATTTATGAAAATTAAGTAAACTTATTACATTAACATTTGATAACCTAGTTACTAGAGTTTGAAAAAAATGTTTTCTTGTCATTTTCTCAAGCAGCTTCTTAAGTTCTCAGGTTTTAAAGGAGTCTCTGTCTATTCTGCGCTCTTATCAGCTGTTGTATCGTCAATATTTTAAAAACATTTTTTATTAAATTAATTGAATGTTTTGTCATAAATGAAACATGTATGTTTGCTAAGTTATATTTTTATCTGTTAAACTAGTTGAAGAAAATTAGTCTTCAACTTCAAATCAAATGTTTTTTTTTTTAATAATGAGAAGCATTTTACTGAAGTGTCCTAAAACCGATAGTGTATCTAACCAAATGAAATAACAATAATAAATATATATAAACAATAATTAAACAAATATAAATCATTTACAAATATGTTCACATAAAAAAACATAAACATGACATTTTTGTTATTTTATGTAAAATCGACATAATGTGAAAAACTCTTACAATCCAAATATTTTTTTACTAAAATTCTTATATATGTAGTTTTTTATAACATCATATTAATATGACTAATCTAATATTTGAAACAAGATATAAGGTCTTTTTCTCCATGAGTTTTAGAGATTACAGGCTGAAACCGAGTCTAAAAGACTGTAATCGGAGATTGTGTTGAGAATGTGTGTGTAACTGGCATGGGAAAGCAAATTCAGAAATTAATCTGATAAATCAATCAAATGTTGAGGTGAATTTGAGCTGACACATAAGAAGCTAGATCTGATTAACTAGAAAAGCAGTGACGGCCCTACTGTACCGTAGACTCTTTGTTCATTGTTTCACAGCTTTACCTTCTGTGAAACTTCTACAGTTTATTCTGTTACCTGTTGTTTGTTGTATATACCACCTTGCTTATTCTGGATGCAAATTCTTATATATTAAAATCTGATTAAAATCTAGGAATATTTTATATATGTTTATTGTCAATTTAACATTTATGTTAACTTCAATACAAAACACATCTGTTATACCATTCACATTTCCTTCGATGAACTAGAAAGTTAAACCGTGGTGTGTGTGTGATGTTTACCTTGGTCCACGGTGTTCATCCAAGTGAATGTGGCAGTGCGGGCTGACCGGTTCCGGCCTGATCCGGATGGTGATCACATCAAACGGGACCTCGGCACGGTAGTCCTTCACCCAGGCGTTAAACGCAGGCATCAATACCATCGGAGGGTCTGTGTACATCTGTCTCAAGTGAGGATCAACACATCTCCCTACAACATAATATTATAACCACTGAAATAATATATGGCATATGACGTGTCATCATTATGGGATGTATAGTCAAGACAAAAACTTACCCTTTCGTGATCCTTCTGAATGTGTTTCACCTCGCCTTTGGTGTTTTGGATCATCAAAGCTGTTGGATTTATAAGAACACACAATGGATTCATTGACTCATTTTTAATAATGCATGTGTTCTTAAATTTCGAACACAAAACCATTATAATATTTTCAAGATTGTGTACCAGTTTACCCCTGCAAACCAGATGCAGACAATTTAATAAAAACCAATTCAACATCCTAGGACTAGTTCATAAATCAGATATCAAATAACTTCTCACTTTTAAAGGTTTGGGCCATGTGTTTTAACATATAGTCCACCCGAAAATAAAAATTCTGCTTGAATTAATCACCCTCAAGTGGTTCCAAACCTATATAAAATTCTTTGTTTGGTTCATCACAAAAAATATATTTGGAAGAATGTCAGCAAGTAAGATTTCTGGGACACCTTTGACTCGCCTATTAGAAAAACAAAATTGTATTCGTTGAACACAATGATATTTAGAAGAATGTCAGCAAGAAAGATTTCTGGGACACCTTTGACTCGCCTATTAGAAAAACAAAATTGTATTCGTTGAACACAATGATATTTAGAAGAATGACAGCAACTGAGTAGAAAAAACAAGTAGAAATGTTTATATGTTTTATTCTTTTAAACAAAAAAAGATATTTATAAAAATGTCATCAATTTGATTCCTGGGTCTCATTTGACTGCAATATTAAAATCGATAATGTATATTTTGTTAAACACAAAGATACTTAGAAAAATGTCACAAACTGAGATTTCTGGGACACCTTTGAATATCATATAGTGGAAAACCAATACTGCATATTGGGATGTATTTAGGTAAACACATGTGTACTATTCAACTGTTTTTGCTGCTATCCCTGTGTGTTAACGTAACTTATTTTTCCTTTTGGTTGAACTTTACCTTTAACAGTAGCAGGGGGCGATTTTAAATGACACAAAATTTCACACATTGTTGCCAATTTCCTGCTAGAACACCAGATGTCAACTTGCACAAAAACTAAGAGAGAAATTTTCTGACTAATGGGTATTCACGTTTTCTCAGCTTTGTAGACCATAAATAAGAGATAGCCAGCGAAAACTGTAAAAAACAAACCGTGATAAATAAAAAGAGGACATGTTGGATGTTTGGGATTTACTGGAGAGGGAAGACTGTTTTTCCTGGACTGGAAATGACCCAAAGGCTTCATTTAACAAGAATCCAGGCAATCCAAGACTGAAAAGGAGTTTAAAGAAACAGAACTATTTGTAATAAGATGGTCTCCTGTTCCTTGCAAAAGTTTTGCAAGCCTGCGGCATAATTCATGTCATCACTTGAATAAAGATCAAGATGTTGATCTGGGGAATCTGTTTGCATAAATTGTGCGTGTGTTTGCGTGTTTTACCGTCCGGTCTGATTTTTTCTCGTGTAGTAAAGGCTGAGCTCCTGGAGCAGGGCCACGAGTGCTGGTCTCCATCCATGATCCTGGACACTTAGGGACCTCTGGATTAGATCAGGATGGATATCATCAGGAGGAGATACGGGGTACAGCTGCCAACACACAGACCATGAAAAATCGTATGATTTGACAAAACATCAGACAACACAATTGATGATATTCATGGATAAAAACGTTTTCAATAAACAACCACAATTATACGTTGTTTCAAATATGAATAACAAAACGTGATAGCTGTGACGTTCCGATGGTTGCCTTTGTTACATCCAGATGCATTGGCACACAACAGTGGTTAGACGCAACTTTTTATCCTTTAATTCAATAACATATAACATATCACGTGACTATAAAGTGAAGAAACATATTATAAAATATAAAAATGTATTTTTACCAGTTGAAACGGTCCAGATGTCTTGAGATGCTGGTTAAACTGTTGCAGTATATAAAGCTCATCTGGAGGCAGACACAGACTGTTCGGCCAATCACAGCTACCGTACTAAACAAGAACATTTAATTAATTGCATTCATCACTTATTATAAGACTATTTTCTACTTTCATTTTCATGAATGCATAACAAAAATGACATAAAATACTAAAGTGCATGCTGCAAAATAATTTCTATTTTATTTAACTTCTTAATAAGCACTTCATATTTGGACATTATATTAGTTGCTAAAAACTTAACAGCCATGTTAAAATCATGCTAAATACCTATTATTTGATAATAATTTAAGAATTGTTTTAATAGTATTGGCAGTGATTTTTCACCTTCACTTGGTTGTTATCCTTTGGGCTGAGCGAGGGACTCGATCCCACACCATCACTTGTGCATGCTGGGAAAAGCAGTTTCAAAACATCCTCCAGCATGTATTCTTTGGTGATCTGTCCATCAAAGTGATCCCTCATTCCATCAAAATGTAAATCTGTTTGAAGCTGAGACCAAAGCAGAAAAGGCTTCATAAGGCAACAGCATGAGCCGGTGTGGATTTGCTGCCATCTTTTGACCATGTTAACTACTTGAATTTTTATTTTGGGCTCTCCAGTTGATCCAAATCAGTAAATATTCATTTGTTTGGTTGAACACAGAGAAAGGTATTTGGAATAAGAATCCTCACGGTAACCTATATAGCTGAATGTAAATCCTATATTTACCTTTATCACCACTGGATGGAGAGAGGCATTGTAGTGCAATGTGAAGGTTAATAGCTGGAAACAGAGCTGACACCTGTGGAATACATCAACTTTATACAGCCCCAACTGATCACATAC